>JAFLJL010003828.1:5000-19300 GCA_018398815.1 Conus ventricosus
TAATTAGTGCAGGCTTTATTAAAAACTTAATGATCTTAATCCCCTCCTCACGTTGAGCCCTGGGCCTGAAAGGATTTAAAAATGGAGGAAAACCAATTTTTAAGCAGTCAACACCAAAATATACCGTACTAATCCCGAATCAATATAAAAAAAAGTTCATAGAACAACAGAAAAGTTTGTACACAACATAGATGGAACCATACCAAAAAAAGAGGACAAACACCCACGATTCCAATCATGGGCGATTCACCACCAGCCATAGACAAATAAAACCTTTGGGAAGATAAAATAAAAGAAATGATAGCCAATAATGAATCAAAGAAGTCCAACAACGATTTTCCAAACAACATTATATAACCAAATTAATACAAATACACAAATGACAAAAAAAATTATTTGTGAAGGCGGATAAAACTAGCAATACTACAAAATGAACCAAAGGAATACGCTGCATCTCCTTGACAAAACGCCAGAAAAACTGCAAAAAGCCGACAAAAATATAATGACAGTTATCCGACTCAAGAAAAGGAACTTGCACCTAAGTGACAGGATAGAAGCGACAGCACAAAAGAAGACCACAAGCCAACTTTCATAATAATCCAACATGTAGACCTAATAAATCCATCCAAATCCGGAAGTAGTAAAATAAGCAGGAAACATTCTGGCAAAAAAACAATAAAGAACATAAAAATCAAACTCTGAATACAACCTCTGGAAAGAACACATAACGAAGTTATCCAATGTTTCAAAATACTCAAAACAAAATCTGAAATGAAATTGAGGTAGGGAACAGTATAACGATAATCAGTAAACAAGTGGGGTATGTTTTGCTCCCATAAGGAAACCTAACTCAGAGTAACTTTTACCAAGTCCCAATCTTGCCAACAGTTCAGGTTGGTTGGCCTGCGCTTGTTTTTACTTCCCGCGTTCGTCCTATGTATTTGGTCGACTTTATTCCAAGTTTAAAAGGCTATGCCAAGTCTTAATAAAAGTTACTACTACTCTGTGTTAGGTTTCCTTATGGAGCTAAACATACCCCGCGTGTTTACAGATAACAATAAACAAAGTTAAATACAGTATTCATCAACATTTACAGAGGAACACTTTAAACTAACCCATCGATAGATGAGGAACTAACTCAACAAAGCACTGAAGTTGCCAGAAGTAGGACACACAGACATAACAGGCAGAAATTGAAGCATTCTCCACACCGAGAAAACATTACTGCACTAGCAAAAAATAAAACCTGGATCAGAAAACGAGCAAAACACAACATTTTGACGTAACCATGGTTCAATGTGGAGGTGCAGTGACAGGTGTTCATAATGCAGCAGGAGAAATAACCAGGGAGGCACTACAAAAGAGTGGATCCAATTAAAACTACAATCCAAACCCAAGATAACCACACAAATAAAAGCAAGAAAAATACTAAACCCCATACGACCAGGAAACTCAAAACAAACAAATGGAAGGAATTCTTCAAATCTTAATAATTTCAATCTTCCAAACGAACACAAACTGTCGCAAAATATTTAACAAACACCCTGTCCAACTATCGTACTCATGTATGCCCAACCTCGAAAACCTCTAACTGATGCATCCAACAAAATGAAAACCAACACAGCAAAAAGAATGGTGAGAAAGGAGATCTTGCAATTGCACCAAAGAATGAGCAGTGTCCCTAAGCAATAAATGTCTTCACACAATAAAGTATATACCAAGGCTACCGGACATCAGAAAATGAAAAAGAAACATACATAGGAACACTGAAAACCACATCTAGAACCTGAAACAGTCACAACAAAGAAAAAATACAAAAACCAAATTGAATTGAGGCAAATACATTTGGAAACTAAAGGAACGCAAAAATAAACTATTACTCTATCCTGGACAATCATAAAAAGGGCATCACCAACAGCAATATTTCAAACAGATGCAACCTCTGCCTAACTGACAAATGGCTATTACTATGTAAACCCAAAAGCAAAACGTAATACTAAAAAGAAATATTAAAACAACTGCAGGCACAATGGAAAACGTTGGTTAGTGAACACAACCCCGTACAACAACCTGAATACAACACACAACCACAACAATATTGAATTCAACAAAAGCTAACAACGATTTCCAACAACATTATAAACCAAATAAAACAAGTACAAAATGACAAAAAATTAATTTTGTGAAGGCTGATAAAACTAGCAATTACTACAAAATAGAACCAAAGGAATACTCCAACCCTTGACAAAATCATCCATAAAAACTACAAGGAAAGCCGACAAAAATCTCATGACAGTATCCCGCACTAAAGATACAGAGTTGCACTAAGTGACAAGGATAGAAGCGACAGCAACAGAAAGAAGCTTTCATAACACACTCCAAAGACCACACAAGCCCAACTTTCATAAATAATCCAACATGTATACTAATAAATCCAACCAAATCTGAATTAGGTAAAATAAGCAAGAAAAATTCGGAAATAAAACAATAAAGAACATAAAATCAAACTCCTGTACAACCTCTGGCAGAACACATACGAAGTTATCCCAATGGTTCAAAAAACTTCAATAAAACAAAGAATACAGTAGTCACCACATTTGACATTAGACTTTTCCCATCTATAGATGAGGAACTACTCAACAAAGCACTGAAGTGTGCCAGTAACCACAAAAACAGACATAACAGGTCAGAAATGAACTCATTCTCCCACCGCAAAAACATTACTACACACAAAAATGAAACATGGATCAAGAAAAACAGTCGAAACGCATCATTTGACGTAACCATGGGTGCAGAAACATCCATGCTAAATCCAACAGCAAGAAAACACTCGGAACGAAAGTCGACTATATACAGAGATGATGGCCTTTGCGCACTTAACAACCATCCAAGAACCATTGAAACGAATAGAAAAAAGAACTCGGCCAAATCTACCAAATTACAACTTAAAAAATTATAATTGAAGCAAACAAAAAGTAGTGAACTACTTAGCCAAAACACTGGATTCTCAAACATCAACAGATATAAACCATACCAAAAACCCAAACCTCTGTATGTCACATCTAGTAACCATCCATCCCATCTGATTTAAAACCATACCCCACGGCAAATAAACAAAGAAACGACAAAATCTGTCATGCAGTGGACCGGGTGTTCAACAATGCAGCAGTAAATACCAAGGCAATACAAAGAAGTGGATACAATTGCAACCTTCACACAATACAACCCAGATAACAACACAAATAAAGGCAAGAAAAATACGAAACACCCATACGACGGGAATCTCAAACACAAACATAGGGAAAAGAATGCTTCAAGATCTTAATGACTCATTTTTCAAAAGAACACAAACTGTTCCAAAATATTAACATAAACCACTGGTCCAACTAATCACCAAAATGAGCATGTCCACTAAGCAATAACGGTCTTCACAACAATATTTAAACCAGGCTATACCGTGACATCAAAAAATGAGGGATCAGAAAACCACTTCAAAACTGGATAGCAAACCACAAACAGTCATGCAACAAAGAAAATAATACAAAAACCACACTGAATTGAGCAAATACATTTGGAAACTTAAAGACCTAAAAACAACCTATAACCATATATCCTGGAAAATCTGGAAAGGGCATCACCATACAGCAATTTTCAAAAACACAAACTGTCCAAAATATTAACAAAACACTGTCCAACTATCATACTATGTATGCCCCAACTTCGCTGCATCCAACAAAATGAAAACCAACACAGCAAAGAAGGGTGAAAAAAGGAAATCTTGCCAATTGCACACCCAAAAATAGCATGACCACTAAAAAATAACAAAAACCATACTGAAGTGAGCAAATACATTTGGAAACGTTAAAGACGCAAAAACAAACTAGAACATATCCTGGAAAATCTTGAAATGCAATCACATACAGCAATAGTTTAAAAAGATGCAACCTATGCCGAACTGAAAATGGCTAATATTAGTAACCCCAACTTAGCAACTCTATCTACTAAAACAGAAATAGTAATTACTGCAGGCACAAATGAAAATCGTGAACAATCCCGTACAACAACCTGAAAATAAAAAAAAAACACGTAGCAAACCAACACGCACGTTAAAATATAGCTGCAACGGCCACACCCGCTATATAACCAAGTGGGCAACCCAACTCCATCCTGACGATAGCCAAGCGCTAGAACAAATTTGTAATATTTTTAACACGCCGCCCTTATCCGTGTTTTATCTAATGTTGCCCGCAAGGGGGTGAGGCACTTGTAAATTAATTCAGGCTTTTTAAACTTAATGATCTTAACCCTCCTCACGTTGAGCACTGTGGCCCTGAAGGATTTAAAAAATGAGGAAACCAATTTTAGAGGCATCAACACAAAATAGACGTTTTCTAATCCCAATCATAATAGAAAAAACAGTTAATAGAACAAACAAAAAGTTTGTATCACAACATGAGATGCAACCAAACGCAAAAAAAAGGACAAAACAAAAAAACACCCACGATTTTTCAAATCATGGCGATCACACCCACCAGCCAAAGACGAAATAAACAACTTCTTTTTGAAAGATACAATGAAAAGAATGATACCAATATTGAATTCAAAAAGTCCAACAAGATTTTCCAACACATTTATATAACCAAATAAAACAAATACAAATGACAAAAAAATATATTTGTGAAGGCGATAAAACTACTAGCAATTACTACTAAAATGGAACAAAAAATACTCTCAACTCCTGAACAAAAAAACATCCAGAAAACTGCAAAAAAGCCGACAAAAATATCCATGACAGTATCCGACTAATAGAAAAGGAACTTGCACCTAATACAGGATGAAGCGACAGCAACAAAAGAAGACCCCAACCCAACATTCATAATAATCAACAGGTAGACTAATAAACCCTCCAAATCTAATTAGGTAAATAAGCCGGAAAATCTGGAAAAAACAATAAAGAACATAAAATCCAAACTCAGAATACAACCTCTGGAAGAACACATACGAAAAAAGTTTTTTATTCCAATGGTTCAAAAAACTCAATAAACAAAATCTGAAATGAAATGAGGTAGGGAACAGTAAACGATAATCATAAACAATGGGTATGTTTTCTCCTCCATACGGAAACCAAACACAAAGTAACTTTTTTACCAAGTCCCAATCTTGGCCAGACAGATTCAGTTGCCTGGCCTGCCGTGTTTTTCCCCCGTTCGTCTATGTATTTGTCCTGACTTTATTCAATTTAAAAGGCTATGCAGTCGTGATAAAAAGTTACTCTGTTTTAGGTTTCCTTATGGAGCAAAACATACCCCACTTGTTTACTGATTATCAATCAACAAAAGTTATACAGTCTTCATCACATTTGACATCGTAGACTTTTATAACCCATCTATAATGAGGAACTACTCAACAAAGCACTGAGAGTTTGCCAGTAATAACCACCAGACAGAAAACAGGTCAGAAATGGAAGTCATTCTCACACACCCGAAAAACATTACTGCACCGCAAAATGAAAACCTGGATCAAGAAAACGACAGAAACTCCAACATTTGACGTAAACCATAGTTTCATGTGAAGGTGCAAATCTGTCATCAGTGACAGGGTGTTGTCAATAATGCAGCAGTAGAAATACCAGGAGCACTACAAAGAATGGATACAATTACAAATTAACAATACAACCCAGATAACAACACAAATAAAGCAAGAAAAAGACTAAACCCCATACGAACAGAAACTCAAAACAAACATCTTCTTTCAAAATCTTAAGAATTTCATTTCCTAAAGAACACAAACTTCCAAAATATTTACAAAAACCACTGTCAAAACTATCGTACTCATGTCTCCCCACCTCGAAAAACCTAACTGATAGCATCCAACAAAAGGAACAAACCACCACAAGCAAAGAAGGGTGAAGAAAAGTATAGATCTTGGAAAAGCACCAAGAATGAGCATGTCCACAAGCAATAAATGTCTTCACACCATATAGTATACCAGCTACCGTTACATCAGAAAATGAAAAAGAAACTACATAGGAATAAAAAAGATCACTGTCAAACCCACTTCAAACCCCAGAACAGTCACAACAAACGAAAAATACAAAAACCACATGAATTGAGCCATATACATTAGTAAACTTAAAGACGCAAAAAGAAACTATAATAGCTCCTGGAAAATCATATAAAAACGGCATCACCAACAGCAATATTTCAAACAGATGCAACCTATGCCTAACTGAAAAAGGCTCATACTATGTAATCCCAAAGCAAAACATAATACTAAAACAGAAATAGTAAACCACCTGCAGCACAAATGGAAATCGTGGAGTGGAACACAACCCCGTACAACAACCTGAATTACAACAACACCAACAACAATATGAATTCAAAAAAGAGAATCTAACAACGATTTCTAAAAAACAAATTTAAAACCAAATAAAACAAGTACAAAAATGACAAAAAGATATTTGTGAAGCTGAAAAACTAGCAATTACTACAAAATAAACCACAGGAATACTCTCAACCTCCTTGACAAAATCATCCAAAAAACTACAAGAAAGCCGACAAAATATGCATTGACAGTATCCGCACTAAAGACAAAAGAAGTTGCACACTAAGTTGACAGGATAAAGCGACAGCAACAAAAGAAGCTTTCATAACACACTCAAAGACCACACAAGCCCAACGTTCATATAATCCAACCTGTAGACTAATAACTCCATCCAAATCTGAATTAGGTAAAATAATCAAGAAATTCTGGGAAAAAAACAATAAAGAACAAAAAATCAAACGCAGAATACAACCTCTGGAAACCACCTACGAAGTTATCCAATGTTCAAAAAACTCAATTAAACAAAGTAAATACAGTATTCACACATTGACAAAGTTAGACTTTTTAACCCATCTATAGATGAGGAACTACTCAACAAAGCACTGAAGTGTGCCATAACCACACAGCCTAACAGGGTCAGAAATGGAAATCATTCTCCACAACCAGAAAACATTACTGCACAGCAAAATGACACATGTATCAAGAAAAACGAGCAGAAACTCATCATTTGAACTACCATGGGTGGCAAAAACATCATGCTATCCAACATCAAGAAAAAAACTCGAACGAAAGTCGGACTATACAGAGATGATGGCCTTGCTGCACTAAACAACAATCCAAGAACCATTGAAAAGAAAAGAAAAAGAACTATGCAAAATCTACCTACCAAAATTACAACTTAAAAATTACAATTGACGCAAACAAAGTAGTGAACTACTTAGGCCATAACACTGGATCTTCAAAAATCACATATTATAAACCATCACAAAAAACCCCAACTTCTAGTATGTGCACATCAAAAGTAACCATCCACCATCTGAATTAAAGACACATACCCCACGGCACTAAACAAGAGACATCAATAAGTCATGCCATGACAGGGTGTTCAACAATGCAGCAGTAGAAACCAGGAGGCACTACAAAGAACGTGATACAAATTGCAACATAACAATACAACCCACGATTAACAACACAAATAAATGACAAGAAAAATACTAAACCCCATACGACGGGAAACTCAAAACAAACATAGGAAGAATTTCTTCAAAATCTTAATGACTTCATTTTCAAAAGACACAAACGGTCCAAAATATTTAACAACAACACTGTCCCAAACATCACCAAAAAGGAGCAGTGTCCACTAAGCAATAAATGTCTTTCCACAACAATATGTATACCCAGGCCTACCGGTGACATCAAAAATGAAAAATAAACATACATAGGGATCACAGAAAAACACATTCAAAACTGGATATGCAAACCAACAAACAGTCATTCACAAAGAAAAAATACCCCTAAAAAAAAAAACCCCCCCCAAACTGAAATTTGAGCAAATACATTGAGAAACTTAAAGCCCAAAAACAAACTATATCATATCCTGGAAAATCTTGAAGCATCTCCATACAGCAATTTTCAAAAAACACAACTGTCCAAAAATTTAACAAAAACACTGTCAAACTATCATACTCCATTAAGCCCAACTTCGCTGCATCCAACAAAAATGAAAACCAACACAGCAACGAAGGTGAAGAAAGGAAATCTTGCAATAGTGGCGACCAAAAATACATGTCCACTAAAAAAATACCAAAACCAAACTGCATTGAGCAAATACAGTTGGAAACTAAAGACGCAAAAACAAACTATAACATCTCCTGGACAATCAGAAATGGCATCACCATACAGCAATATTTCCAAAAAAAGATGCAACCTAATGCCAACTGAAAATGCTAATGATTATGGTAACCCCCACTTAGCAACTCTACTACTAAAACAGACATATAAATTACTGCAGCACAAATGAAAATCGTGAACAATCCCTACAACAACCTGAAAAATAAAAAAAAAAACCACGTGCCAACCTACACGCACGTTAAAAATCGCTGCAACCGGGCCACACACGCTATACATAACAAGTGGGCAACCCAAACTCCATCCTGACCGATAGCCAAGCGCTAGAAACAAATTTGTACTTTAATACTTGTTTATCTAATGTATGCTCCGCAAGGGGTTGAGCCTTGTAGAATTATGCAGGCTTTTCAACTTAAATGATCTTAATCCCTCCTCACGTTGACACTTGGCCTAAGATTTAAAAAGGAGAAAACCCATTTTTAGCATCAACACACAATAAACAGTTTCTATTCCGGCAATCATTTATAAAAAACATTTAATAGTACAAACAAAAAGTGGTACACAACCAAAAAATGAGATGGAACCAAAAACGCAAAAAAAAAGGACAAAACACCCACGATTTCAAATCACTGGCGATCACACACCAGCCATAGACGAAAAAAACCTTTTAAGAAAAAATGAAAAGAATGATACCCAATATTGAATTCAAAAAAGTCCAACAACGATTTCCAAACACATTTATAGAACCAAATAAAACAAATCCAAAAATGACACAAAAAATAATTTTCTGAAGGCTAATAAAACTAGCAAATTTTTCACAAAATGAACCAAAAGATACGCCCTCACCTCCTTACAAAAACAAACCAGAAAAACTGCAAAAAAGCCGACAAAAATATACATGACAGTACCGACTAAATAAAAGGAACATGCAGCACCTAAGTACAGGATAAACGACAGGAACAAAAAAGACCACAATGCCCACAAAAAAAAACAACCCCCCCCCCCTTTTCATAAGAATCCAAACAATGAAGACTAATAAATCCATCCAAAAACCTGAATTAGGTTATAATGCAGCAGGAAAATTCTGGAAAAAAACCATAAAGGAACATTAAATCAAACTCCTAATACAACCTCTGGAAGAACACATACGAAGTTTATTATCCAATGTTTTCAAAAAACTCAATAAACACAATCTGAAATGCAATGAGTAGGGAACAGTAAAACGATAATCAGTAAACAAGTGGGGCATGTTTTGCTCCCAAAGGAAACCTAACACAGAGTAACTTTTAACCAACCAATCCCTATCTTTGCAAGACAGTTCAGTTGTTGGCCTGCGCTGTTTTCCCACCCTGCGTCCTATTTATTTGCTGACTTTAATCAAGTTTAAAAGGCAATGCCAGTCTTGATAAAAGTTACTCTGTGTTAGGTTTCCTTATGGAGCAAACCAACCCCGCTTGTTACTGATTATCAATAATAAAGTAAATTAACAGTATTCATCCCACATTTGCCATAGTAGCCTTTTTACCCTCTAATAGTGAAAAACGACTCAACAAAGCACTGCAGTTGGCCAGTAACCAACACAGACATAACAGGTCAGAATGGAAGTCATTCATCCACACCGAAAAACTACTGCACAGCCAAATGAAAAAGCCCTATTCAAGAAAACGAGCAGAAACGTCAAACATTTGACGTTACCATGGTTTCATGTGATGGTGCAAATCTGTCATCAGTGAACTGGTGTTCAAGAATGCAGCAGTAGAATACCAGGAGGCACTACAAGAAAGTTGGATACAATAACAAACTCCAATACAACCCAGATAACAACACAAAAAAAGCAAGAAAAATACTAAACCCATACGACAGGAAACTCAAAACAAACATATGGAAGGAATTTCTTCAAAATCTTAATAATATTCATCTCCAAAGAACACAAACTGTCCCCAAATAATTAACAAAAACACTGTCAAACTATCGTACACATGTATCCCACCTCGCAACCTAACTGATCAGCCAACAAAATGAAAACCAACACAAGCAAAGAAGGGTTAAGAAAGTAGATCTTGCAATTGCCCCAAGAATGAGCAGTGTCCACGAAGCAATAAAATGTTCTTCACAACAATATGTATTACCAGGCTACCGTGACATCAGAAAATGAAAAAAGAAAACAACATAGGATCACTGAAAACCACTTCAAAACCAGCAACCGTCACACAAAGGAAAATAACAAAAACCAAATTGAATTGACAAATACATTTGGAAACTAAAGACGCAAAAATAAACTATAATCTATCCTGAAAATCATAAAAAGGCTGTCACCATACAGCAATATTTCAAAAGATGCAACCTAATGCCTAACTGAAAAATGCCTAATACTATGTAAACCCAAAGAAAAACTTAATACTAAAAACAGAAATAGTAAACAACTGCAGGCAAAAATGAAATCGTTGTTAGTGAACACAACCCCGCACAAACAACCTGAATTACAACAAAACCTACAACAATATTGAATTCAAAAAATCTAACAACATTTCCAAACAACATTATAAAACCAAATAAACCAATTACAAAATGACAAAAAGATATTTTGTGAAGGCTGATAAAACAGCAATTACTACAAAATGGAACCAAAGGAATACTCTCAACCCGTGAACAAAATCATCCAGAAAAACTACAAGAAAGCCGACAAAAATATACATGACAGAATCCGCACAAAGAAAAAGGAAGGTGCACCTAAGTGAGGAAGAAGCGACAGTCAACAAAAGAAGCTTTCATAACACACAAAAGACCACACAAGCCCAACTTTCATAATAATCCAACTGGTAGACTAATAACTCCATCCAAATCTGAATAGGTAAAAAATAAGCAGGAAAATTCTGAAAAAAAACAATAAAGAACATAAAAATCAAACTCTGAATACAACCTCTGGAAGAACCCATACGAAAAACTCAATAAACAAAATCTGAAATGAAATGAGGATAGGGAATCAGTAACGATAATCAGTAACAATGGGTATGTTTTGGCTCCCATAAAGGAAACCTAACACAGAGTAACTTTGTACCAAGCCCAAACTTTTGCCAGACAGTTCAGTTGTTGGCCTGCGCTTGGTTCTTCCCCTTCGTCTATGTATTTGTCTGGCGTTATTCAAGTTTAAAAGGCTATGCCAAGTCTTGAAAAAAAAGTTACACTGTGTTTAGTTTCCTTATGGGAGCAAAACATACCCCACTTGTTTACTGGATGATCAATAAACAAAGTAATACAGTATTCATCAACATTAGACATAGTAGAACAATCGAAAATGAGTACTACTCCAACTAAGCACTGAATTTGCCAGTAACCATCACAGACATAACAGGGTCAGAAATGGAAGTCATTCTCCACACACGAGAAAACATTACTGCAAAAGCAAAATTGAAAACTGATCAAGAAAACAGAGCAGAAACTCAACATTTGCCGTAACCATGGGTCATGTGATGTGCAAATCTGTCATGCAGTGACAGTGTTATCCCTAATGCAGCAGTAAATACCAGGGAGCACTACAAAGAAGGTGGAAACAATTACAAAACTACAATACAACCCAGATAAACAACACAAAAAATAAAACAAGAAAAATACTAAAACCCATACGACAGAAACTCAAACCAAACATATGAAAGGAATTCTTCAAAATCTTTATAATTTCCTTTCCAAAAGAACACAAACGGTCCAAATATTTAACAAAAACAGCTGTCCAAAACTATCGTACTCAGTATGCCCAACCTCGAAAACCGAACTGATGCATCCAACAAAGGAAAACCAACCAGCAAAGAAGGTGAAAAAAAAGACTTGCATTCAACCAAAATGAGCAGTGTCCACTAAGGCAATAACTGTCTTCACAAATATTGTAATACCAGCTACCGTGACCATCAGAAAATGAAAAAGAAACAGACCTAGGATCCCCACTGAAAAACCACGTCAAAACAGAAACGTCACAACAAAGAAAAAATACAAAACAATGGAATTGAGCAAAAACATTTGGAAACTAAAGACGGGGGGCAAAAATAAACTATAGATATATCCTGGACAATCTAAAAAGGGCAATCACCATACAAGCTTGTTTGGTGTGTGTATTTCAAGAAAGGTGCAACCTATCTAACTGGAAAATGCCTAATACTATGTAAACCCAAAGCAAAACTTAATACGAAAACAGAAATAGTAAACGACTGCAGCACAAATGGAAATCGTTGGTTAGTGAACACAACCCCGTACAACAACCGAATTTACAACAACAACCTATAACAATATGTGAATTCAAAAAATCTAAACAACGATTTCCCCAAACAACATGATAAAACCAAATAAACAAGTACAAACTTGACAAAAAGAATTTTGTGAAGCTGGATAAAACGAGCAACTACTACAAAATAGAACCAAAGGAATACTCTCAACTCCCTGACAAAATCATCCAGAAAAACTACAAGAAAGCCGACAAAAATATGCATGACAGTATCCGCACTAAAGAAAAAGAAGTTGCACCTAAGTGACAGGATAGAAGCGACAGCAAACAAAAGAAGCTTTCATAACACTCAAAGACCACACAAGCCCAACTTTCATAATAATCCAACATGTAGACTAATAAATCCATCCAAATCTGAATTAGGTAAAATAAGCAAGAAAATTCTGGAAAAAAACAATAAAGAACATAAAATCAAACTCTGAATACAACCTCTGGAAGAACACATACGAAGTTATCCAATGGTTCAAAAAACTCAATAAACAAAGTAATACAGTATTCACCACATTTGACATAGTAGACTTTTACCCATCTATAGATGAGGAACTACTCAACAAAGCACTGAAGTTTGCCAGTAACCACACAGGGTCAGAAATGGAAAATCATTCTCCACACCGAGAAAACATTACTGCACAGCAAAAATGAAACATGGATCAAGAAAACGAGCAGAAACTCATCATTTGACGTAACCATGGGTGCAGAAACATCATGCTATCCAACATCAAGAAAAAAAACTCGGAACGAAAGTCGGACTATACAGAGATGATGGCCTTGCTGCACTAAACAACAATCCAAGAACCATTGAAAAGAAAAGAAAAAAGAACTATGCAAAATCTACCAAAATTACAACTTAAAAATTACAATTGAAGCAAACAAAAAGGTAGTGAACTACTTAGCCATAACACTGGATCTCAAAAATCACATATATAAACCATACAAAAAACCCAAACCTCTGTATGTGCACATCAAAAGTAACCATCCACCATCTGTATTAAAGACCATACCCCCACGGCATAAACAAGAGACTATCAAATCTGTCATGCAGTGACAGGTGTTCAACAATGCAGCAGTAGAATACCAGGAGGCACTACAAAGAAGTGGATACAATTACAAACTACAATACAACCCAGATAACAACACAAATAAATGCAAGAAAAATACTAAACCCCATACGACGGGAAACTCAAAACAAACATAGGGAAAGAATTCTTCAAAATCTTAATGACTTCATTTTCAAAAGAACACAAACTGTCCAAAATATTTAACAAAAACACTGTCAAACTATCACCAAAAATGAGCAGTGTCCACTAAGCAATAAATGTCTTCACAACAATATTGTATACCAGGCTACCGTGACATCAGAAAATGAAAAAGAAACATACATAGGGATCACTGAAAACCACTTCAAAACTAGATATGCAAACCACAAACAGTCATTCAACAAAGAAAAATACAAAAACCAAACTGAATTGAGCAAATACATTTGGAAACTTAAAGACGCAAAAACAAACTATAACATATCCTGGAAAATCTTGAAAGGGCATCACCATACAGCAATTTTCAAAAGAAACACAAACTGTCCAAAATATTAACAAAAACACTGTCAAACTATCATACTCATGTATGCCCAACTTCGCTGCATCCAACAAAATGAAAACCAACACAGCAAAGAAGGGTGAAGAAAGGAAATCTTGCAATTGCACCAAAAATGAGCAGTGTCCACTAAAAAATACAAAAACCAAACTGAATTGAGCAAATACATTTGGAAACTTAAAGACGCAAAAAAACTATAACATATCCTGGAAAATCTTGAAATGGCATCACCATACAGCAATATTTCAAAAAGAGCAATCCTAAT
>JAFLJL010003828.1:20300-32868 GCA_018398815.1 Conus ventricosus
CGGTTTTTTTCCCAAGCCTGTTTTTTCAGCGGCAGTGCGGTCTTCATTTGCTTCTTGAGGTTGTTCTTTTGGACTCTGATCTTGCCCACTTTTCTTGGGTCTGGATTTCTTTGGAGGTGTTTCTCTTTGGGTAGTTTTACTCCATAGGGTCTCTACATGTGGCATACACAATGTCCCCATATGGGGCTAGTTTGTGTTCCAGGGTGCTTTCCCTATCATGCATCGAGTCTTTGGACGATTTTTGCATCCATTTTTCTCCCAATCTTCCGTTTCGTTTGCTCTGCGGGTTTGAGTTTCGGGCGCCTGGCATCGAGGGCCTGCGCAAATTCCTCATCCGAACCAACAGCGTGGATGTCCTTGGCACTGGGGTTAAATCCTGGCCTTGGTCTTCCGACGTCTTATCTGCTGATGCAGTGCGCTGCTGCTCATTCAGATGAGTCTTCACACATCCCATCTTTTTCTGTGGATCTTCATGCCACGGGGGTAGCGAAAGCTTTCCACAGACACATGGATATTCCATGCTATCCAACATCAAAAAAAAAACTCGGAACGAAAGTCGGACTATACAGAGATGATGGCCTTGCTGCACTAAACAACAATCCAAGAACCATTGAAAAGAAAAGAAAAAGAACTATGAAAAATCTCCCAAAATTACAACTTAAAAATTACAATTGAGCAAACAAAAAGGTAGTGAACTACTTAGCCATAAACTGGATCTCAAAATCACATATATAACCATACAAAAAACCCAAACCTCTGTATGTGCACATAAAAAGAAACCATCCACCATCTGTATTAAAGACCATACCCACGGCATAAACAAGAGACTTCAAATCTGTCCATGCAGTGACAGGGTGTTCAACAATGGCCAGCAGTAGAATACCAGGAGGCACTACAAAGAAGTGGATACAATTACAAACTACAATACACCCAGATAACAACACAAATAAATGCAAGAAAAATACTAACCCCATACGACGGGAAACTCAAAACAAACATGGGGAAAGAATTCTTCAAAATCTTTAAAGACTTCATTTTCAAAGAACACAAACTGTCCAAAATATTTAACAAAAACATGTCAAACTATCACCCAAAAATGAGCATGTCCCCCTAAGCAATAAATGTCTTCACAACAATATTGTATACCAGGCTACCCTGACATCAGAAAATGAAAAAGAAACATACATAGGGATCAAATGAAAACCACTTCAAAACTAGATATGCAAACCCCAAACAGTCATTCCCAAAAAAAAAATACAAAAACCAAACTGAATTGAGCAAATACATTTGGAAACTTAAAGACGCAAAAACAAACTATAACATATCCTGGAAAATCTTGAAAGGGCATCACCATACAGCAATTTTCAAAAGAACACAAACTGTCCAAAATATTTAACAAAAACACTGTCAAACTATCATACTCATGTATGCCCAACTTCGCTGCATCCAACAAAATGAAAACCAACACAGCAAAGAAGGGTGAAGAAAGGAAATCTTGCAATTGCACCAAAAATGAGCAGTGTCCACTAAAAAATACAAAAACCAAACTGAATTGAGCAAATACATTTGGAAACTTAAAGACGCAAAAACAAACTATAACATATCCTGGAAAATCTTGAAATGGCATCACCATACAGCAATATTTCAAAAAGATGCAACCTATGCCTAACTGAAAAGTGGCTAATATTATGTAAACCCCACTTAGCAACTCTTACTACTAATAACAGAAATAGTAAATTACTGCAGGCACAAATGAAAATCGTGAACAATCCCGTACAACAACCTGAAAATAAAAAAAACACGTGCAACCAACACGCACGTTAAAATAGCTGCAACGGGCCACACACGCTATATAACAAGTGGGCAACCCAAACTCCATCCTGACGATAGCCAAGCGCTAGAAACAAATTTGTAGATATTTTTAAACACTCCTCTTAATACTTGTTTTATCTAATGTTGCTCCGCAAGGGGTTGAGCACTTGTAGAATTATTGCAGGCTTTTAAACTTAATGATCTTTTTTTTTTTTTTAAATATGTTTTATTCCTCCTCTCTCATCCCTCCACTCTACAGTTCCTTCACCTTCTTCCCTTCTTCACGCACTCATCCTTCGACATGAATTTAACAAACAATTTGACATAAGCATGTCCAGTACATGTACGAATGTAAGGCTGCATAGTTTAAACAATAAATGAATTATGAATAGTAAATATACAATTGTTACAATCTGGCAATTTTTTCTTTGTGTTTTACTCAGTTTGAATGAGTGGGGGAAAAAAAAAAAAAGAGAAAAAAAGTAGTAGTTACAAGGAGGTTTGTTTTTCATTTTCAGTTACAAACAAACTGACAAACACAGAACATTATAGTGACAAAACAGTAATACTAGGTACTATGAATTTGAGAAAATAACATGCACCCACACAATGTACACACACACACACACACACACACACACACACACACACACACACACACACACACACACACACACACGTATGTACACATATGCACACACATGTATATATGACTATACGTACACACACCTGCATACACATACACACATATATATACATATACATACACATATACATAATGCAAATACACATACCAATACATATACAAATGCACGACTACAACACAGAGGCGAAAGGACACACGCGCACACACACACACCACACACACACACACACACACACAGGTAAAGGATACAGGAGAGAGTTGTTAGTTGATTATCATAGATGATTTCAGCATTATATAAATAATGTCTTTTTTCGTTTGTATCGGTTGAAGTTGATTATACATGTTTAGTTTTTGTGGAAAGTTAGTGGAGGAAACAAGTTAGGTATGAGGCCTCTTCAGAATGCTCAAGGTAGGTTTTACAACTTTATTTTTTTTTTGTTTCTTTCACAGATCCCAACACAGCTTGTATAATATTGTAGGAATCGAAAAAATACGTAACTTAGTATAATATTGAAAACAGTTGCATGTTGATAATAACCAACAGGAATACAAAAATTTAAAAAAGGGATAATAAAATAAAATTTTTTTTGACAGCAGCCTGGGCTTTTATCAGTTTTGTTATAAAAGAAACCCGTTTTCAAAGATCAAAAAAAAAGTGTGTAAGGCGCAACTTTCTTCAAATTCTCTATAGTGTTTTAAAAAAACGTACTATTTTTCTGTTCCAATCTGTTTTTTTAAAAGAAAATAAAACTGGACATTTGGGTGTATTTTTGAAATTTTGTTTGTATATTTAAAATTTGCCAGAAGCGAATAAAATCTAGGGTATTGTTGTAATATTTTGTTTTACTCCGAACAAAACTAATTCTTTATCAATTTGAAGGTAATACAATGTGGACTTTTTTTTCCTTAAGCAAATGTTAAAAAAGATCCAAAATCTGTTGACAATAGAAAAACATCAACATGTGTGAAATGATTCTTCCTATTACAAAAGTTGAAAAACAGGGGAATCAATAATTTTAACCTGAAAAAATATCTGGTGGGGGGTCTATGTAAAGTCGGGTTTTAAAAAACCTCTGAGCTGAAATCTTTGGTGTTTTTAAAAATTGTAAAAAAATATGCCCCAGCTCAGAGTTTCAAAAAGTTGTTCCATTTTTGATGCGTTGGAATAGCATCATTTCTTTTTAAAATGGTTGCACATGTTTATTCCCCTTAAATTTGGCCCTTCATCGAGTCAAAAGTTTGTATCTGTTGGTTAAAAACTACATTTAACTTTTGCAATTGTTGGGGGCGCGTGAAAATACCTTCATCAATAAAAATTGGTTTCTAATACCTGGGTACTTAAGCAGAAAGGGTTATATGTCATAACTGACCATTTCATTAATTATTTTTTTACATAGAAATGTCATAGTCACACCATTCTGCCCCCAAACTCCCCTTTCGCCCCCGTTATATTAATGTTGTAATAAATACATTCAGACATGAATTCATGCAGAAGTACAAACATTTGTACATTTTTTTTTGTAATGTTTTACACCCCCCTTCAGAATGGGTTTCCCATTTCAAAATAATTTTGCTTTTGGGCCCCAAAAAATTTTTTAAATGTCCTACTAGGAAACATTTAAGGGTAAAACCCTTCCTCAGATAGGTTCGTCCCCTTAACCAAGTATCTTCATAGAAGACAAAAGTTTCCAACTTCAGCTTTCAATCCACCTTAAAAAGTCTGTTTTTAAACCAAGACCTTTTGATTTTGCCTTGTTTCCTTTCCCAAAAAAAACATGACAGTTCTTTTTCAAAAAGATTTAAAAAAAATGTTGGGGGTCAGGAAAATTTAAATTTTAATAAATAAAAATTTTTTGAAAACTAAGGTTTTAAAAAAAGTTTTTTTTCCATACGGAGTATTCTGTCTTTTTTTCAAGGACGCTAAGAGGTTGTTGAAAAAATTTTGTCCTCGTAGTTTGTTGTAAATAGTGTCAGTTTTGGTGGAAAATGTAATGCCTAAAACTTAAAAGTGCCTGGGCCCCAAAACAAATTTCTATCCGCATATATGCATGCCGAATTTTTTCTGCACCTACCCAAAAACAATTTGGGTTTTGTCAAATTTTTTTTTACCCCGAAATATGTGCAAAATCTTGTAAGGGTATGTATTGTTTCAAAAAATGATTTTTGCCTCAAGGCACAATGTTGTTTCCAGCAAATTGGATAGAAAGTTTACTTTTTTTTTAAATTTTAATTCCTTTAATGTTAATTACGGCGGTCATGGGACAATATTTCCGCCGATTAAATACAAAAAAAGGTGAGGCGGTCCCCTGTCTGTTTCCTCTTTTATTAAAAACCAAGGAGTGTTTGGCCTTTGCCGAGATACAGGTAAAATTTTTGGGTTTATAAAAAGTCTTTATCCATTTAAAAATGTCGGGCCCCAAAATTTTTAAAAAAGTAAGATTTTAGTAAAAAGGCCCAAGACACCTGTAAACCCCTTTTCAAAATTACAAAATAACATGCCTGGAATATTTTTATTTTTAGTGTACAACAATGATCGTAGAGTAAATGATTTTGCCAATGAAACGGCCCTTTAGAAAAACCTTTTTGGCTTTCATGAAAAAAACACTTGGAAAATTCTTGGCGGTTAGAAATACAAATGAAGCGATTTTTGTAGTAGTATTCAAAAGGGAATAGGGGGCGTTTTTAATAAAAACGTTTGGTTTCCCTTTTTTAGGGATACTATTATAGTTCCTTGCCCTGGGTTATTGAATTTGACTTTGTAAAAAATCTCGTTGATAGAAGACAAAGGGAAAAAGGCCCTATCAATAAAGAAAAATTAAAAAATTCAAAAGTAAGCCTCAGGGTCCTGGACTTTTAAATTTTTCATATTTTTTAAGCACAAGCAGTTTCCTGAATGTTTTCAAGGCCCTTTGTAATTACTCTCCTCATTAGATAGAAAAGGTGCATCAGGGAGTTTTATCAGTAATGTTTAAAACGTTTACCTCTCTAAAGCAATTAAATTTTATGAAGCATTTTGTTTCATAAGAACATTTTTTTGACTGAAATTATTGTTCCATTTTCTTTTGAGAAAGGGTATAGACTTGTCTAGGTGTTACGGTTTTCAAAATTACGAAATATTTACTAACCTTTTTACCCCGATGGATCCAAAGAACCCCCGAACGCATTGCCCTACCTTGAAACCCGTGATCCCTAATTTCCCGTAACTGTGTTTTTAAGTTTTTTTAAAATGGAATACTTCCCCATGAATCCGTTCAGATTACTTATTCTTTTTAAAGGTTTGGGTTTTGTGGGTTTCCTTTTTTTTTTTGTAAGTGCTATAAGATATTTTTTCCCCCCAATTTTAATAACAGGGTTTCAAAAAAAGTTTATCATTGATCTCAAAGGAGATATTTTCGTTGAAATTTTTAATTTGTTTAAAAATTGTAGTAATGTGCTACTGTTTTTTCCCTCTTTATGTTTTTTTTTTTTGAAATATTTTTTTATTTTAAGCAAACTATTTTAAATTTCCAGAAAGGCCTATCAGTTTTTGCTGCTCTTTTTTTAAAAAATTAGTGACTAAAGAATGATTGTCTGTTCCCGGGGTTTGTAAAAAATGTTTTTTTGTTTCGACCAATTTCTTTAGTAATTGAAAATAATCAAATTTCCCTTTTTTAAATGAATTAAAAATTTTCGCCAAGTATTGATCTTTTTTCGGTACATTTCCTAAAAACATCAAAAAGATTGAATTTTTTTCCCCCATGTTAATAAATTTTTTTTCTGGCCTGGCGTTTTTTCCCCTTGCATAATTCTGCATTATTTTTTTGTCCAGGGCACAATTCCATCACCAGTGATAATCACATGTTCATTGGCAAAGCGCTCATTTTTTGCACACACCATCAAAAATTCAGGTGTATCGTTTTTACTTGGCCCCTTTTGGTTGACTAAGGTAAGTTTTTTTTTTGAATTTCCAGTTCATTCAAAATAACAACCATGGGTTTTTAATGACTCTAACATTTTATTAAAAATTTTTGCAAAAGAATGGCAACCCCCTTTTTTTGTCTCAGAACCCCAGGCAGACATTATAACCCAACTTGTCTTTTGAAGTTTTCTGACTCTGTTTTCAAATGTGTCTCTTGAAGACAATATATGTTTTGGGTTTTTCTTTTCCTAAGAAAAAAATAATCCTTCCCTTTATTGGAGTTTTTTAAGCCCTTACGTTAAATGGCTTTTTTTAAAAGGGGTTACACCGCCCTTGGTAAGTTTGGGAAAAGAAGAAGGGTGGTATAAACGAGTACAAAACATTCTTATTCCCCCAAAATATAGAAATCAATGAAATTTAAAACATTTTTGTTTTTGTTCCCCAACTATAAAAAAAAAACAACAGTACCTCACTAAACCAGAAAACCACCCAAATAAAAATAAAACCCTGTCTTTCTGGAAACTAGTATCAAAGGACATTTGAAAAATCCAACCTGACCCAAATTTTAAAGTTCACACTCTATCCCAAGCACACAATGTAAATTTGTGTTCAGCACACACAAACGACAACAAACAAGACAGGCACACAACATGTAGAATTACAACTAAAAAAGGTTTCATCTGTAGGCCCTTGCCCCATCCACATCAACTGGCTTTAACAAACAATTTGCTATACACAGTGCAAAAAGAATACATAAAGAAAAAAATTACAGGCCCTTTCCACAGTCGCCAAACCCTTTGGGCCTCATGAAATTTACACGTGACAAAAACAAAAACCCCCCGTGCTTCCCACGTAAGACCAAAAAGACAAGAGATCCCACAGCCGGGTAGTTATTGATTGTCAAAGAAACAAAGATACCATTATGTAGCCAGGTAAAAAATTAAAAAACGAAAGATCCACTGGTTCCTCATCCGCTTATACACGGTTTTGAATTGCCTTGACCCAAAAAATTGACCCAAAGAATTTGCTGAAAAAGGGGGAAAAATTGTAAAAATTTTGGAATAAGGGGAAAATCCAAAAACCCTCTACAGAGGAAGGTTATTATAAAGAAAAAATTTTTCAATCACGAAGGAAAAAAAAACAAAAAATTTGACCTTCTGTAACAGGAAAATCATATATCCATCAACACAATGTCTCAGGTCGGTGAGACTTCACCTCCTATCTTCCCCCTAAACTGTCTTCACAAAAAAGTTCCCGTTCTTTGACCCGGCTTGTTGACAGAGAGGTTTTCATTCTTTACTGAAAACAACAAAGTGTGGGCTTTTGGGGGTTAAATCCCCCTAAATTCCTCGTCCTTTAGGTGCTCGACTACAACACGCTTGAATGCCCCCAGAACCCGAAATGATGGCCCCGTCCAGAGGCCTTCCCAACCCAAACGAGAAACCACTCCCATGCCCCCCCCATGCGCCCCAAAACCCCCACGGGGAATTTTTCTTGAAAAAAGGGAACACTTTTTCCCCGGGGATGGAGGTGTTTTTCGGGCCGGGCGTCTGCTTTCCCTTTTTAGTAATAGCCCTTTTTTTGGAATTTTTGGGGGGTCTTGAAGAGCAGCAATTCCGCTCGTTTTTTGGTTCGGCGATTTGGTTTTCAGTGGCCTTTTTCCTGATCAGCACTCTTTCTTCCGTCGTCGTTGTCCAGCCCCTTTAAAAAAGGGGTTTCCTTCCTCGTCCACCTTTCGTCTTTGAACTGCCCTTGGCACCAACTTACATCAGTTTTTCATTGGTAAAATTCGCTTAGGTATTGGTGTTTTGATGGGGACAAGTCAGGGGGGAAAACAACGTGTAGTCTGCTGAAGCTGCTGTTGGGCGTTCGTCCCCTTTCTCCGCCATCGTATCTCTCGATGATAAACAACCGAGACAGTTTTCCTTGGAAAGGTGCTGGGGTGCTGGTGGCTAGGGTCTTCTGCTTCTTTGGGGTGCACTTTACTTCAGTATCTTCGATATTCTTTGTCATGAAGTGTCAGACGAGCTGGAACTAGTGTTGGATCCCGTTTTGCGTTGTTTTCTTTTCCCAGTTCCGCCATTACCGCCACCCCTAACTTTTCACAGTACGGTTCCACATTTTCCTTTTCACGGGGCCGTTGATGCATGAAAAAAGTAATCCAAAACTCGTGTGGAGGTAGGCAACAGGTGCTCGGTCAACTTAGCTGCATTTGAGGCTTGATCGGATGTTAATTAACATAAAAGAGTTAATTAATGTTGCAGCTCTCGAAAGCCTGACTCTCCTCGATCGTGACCAGAGCTCACCTCAAACTTAATGATCTTAATCCCTCCTCACGTTGAGCACTGTGGCCTGAAGGATTTTAAAATGGAGGAAACCAATTTTAGGCAGTCAACACAAAATATCCCGTTTTCTAATCCGCAATCATATATAAAAAAAGTTAATAGAACAAACAGAAAAGTTTGTACACAACATGAGATGGAAAGCTTTCTTTTTTCTGAACCCAAACGCAAAAAAAGAGGACAAAACACCCACGATTTCAAATCATGGCGATCACCCCCAGCCATAGACGAAATAAAACCTTTTGAAGATAAAATGAAAAGAATGATAGCCAATATTGAATTCAAAAGTCCAACAACGATTTCCAAACAACATTATATAACCAAATAAAACAAATACAAAATGACAAAAAAAATATTTGTGAAGGCTGATAAAACTAGCAATTACTACAAAATGGAACCAAAGGAATACTCTCAACTCCTTGACAAAAACATCCAGAAAAACTGCAAAAAAGCCGACAAAAATATACATGACAGTATCCGACTAAAGAAAAGGAACTTGCACCTAAGTGACAGGATAGAAGCGACAGCAACAAAAGAAGACCACAAGCCCAACTTTCATAATAATCCAACATGTAGACTAATAAATCTATCCAAATCTGAATTAGGTAAAATAAGCAGGAAAATTTTTTGATAATCAGTAAACAAGTGGGGTATGTTTTGCTCCCATAAGGAAACCTAACACAGAGTAACTTTTATTCAAGACAAAATTGTCAACCTCGGGTGATGTCGATGGAGGAAGGACTAGCGCACAGCCCAAACACACTCACAGCTTGCTTACGATCTCATTCATATATCATGCATTCGTCACATCAAACCACTTGTAAAGTCTATAACTTTACTACACATGGTCATAGAACGAAACATCATGCATATGGAATCAAACAAAATAAAACGTTCTCTCTTTCCTGAACTTCACAAAATCATTCATCTAGATCATCATTAACTAACCGGGTATAAACAGATTTCTACTTTACCTGGCCAGGTGATCTTAACTATTCACGAATCACTGTCTTTTCTTTTCTTTTTTTTTTCTTTTCACTGTCACTTTCACAAGCACGACACAACTGCTGGCACTGGTCTTGGTCTGCTGGCACTGGCGTTGGTCTGTGGTTCTGCTTGACGAAGTGACGCTGCCAGGTATGAGGTCGAACCTCGGTTAAGGTGGAACAGTGACTATCAACATCAATCTGTTCTCCTTTCTTCCTTCCTGCATTAACGCATGCACTCTCTCTCTCTCTTCTAGTCTGCTCTATCAAATGGACATGGTTGCTTTTCTTTTCTTTTTTCTTTTCTTTCTTTTCCTCTTCATTAGTTAGCAACTCTCTCTCTCCACATCTCTCCTTAGTCTTTCCTCTGCAGACTATCTCATGCTAATCTCTCAACTTGGTTCTCTTCTCTCCTCCCCTCATCTCTCTGCTTCTCTCTCGTCAGAGCTTACACAGAACCTCTTCCTCTCTCTCTGTCTCTCTTCGTTCTTCTCCTCTCTTCATCTCTCTGCCTTTTCTCTCGTCAGAGCTTACACAGAACCTCTTCCTCTCTCTCTGTCTCTCTTCGTTCCTCCTTTTAAACTTGAATAAAGTCAGACAAATACATAGACGAACGGTGGAAGAACAAGCGCAGGCCAACAACTGAGCTGTCTGGCAAAGATTGGGACTTGGTAAAAGTTACTCTGTGTTAGGTTTCCTTATGGGAGCAAAACATACCCCACTTGTTTACTGATTATCGTTTACTGTTCCCTACCTCATTTCATTTCCGATTTTGTTTATTGAGTCTTTTGAACCATTGGATAACTTCGTATGTGTTCTTCCAGAGTTTGATTTTATGTTCTTTATTGTTTTTTTTCCAGAATTTTCCTGCTTTTTTACCTAATTCAGATTTGGATGGATTTATTAGTCTACATGTTGGATTATTATGAAAGTTGGGCTTGTGGTCTTCTCTTGTTGCTGTCGCTTCTATCCTGTCACTTAGGTGCAAGTTCCTTTTCTTTAGTCGGATACTGTCATGTATATTTTTGTCGGCTTTTTTGCAGTTTTTCTGGATGTTTTTGTCAAGGAGTTGAGAGTATTCCTTTGGTTCCATTTTGTAGTAATTGCTAGTTTTATCAGCCTTCACAAATATTTTTTTTGTCATTTTGTATTTGTTTTATTTGGTTATATAATGTTGTTTGGAAATCGATGTTGGACTTTTTGAATTCAATATTGGCTATCATTCTTTTCATTTTATCTTCAAAAGGTTTTATTTCGTCTATGGCTGGTGGTGATCGCCATGATTTGAAATCGTGGGTGTTTTGTCCTCTCTTTTTGCGTTTGGGTTCAGAAAAAAGAAAGCTTTCCATCTCATGTTGTGTACAAACTTTTCTGTTTGTTCTATTAACTTTTTTTTTTATATATGATTGCGGATTAGAAAACGGTATATTTTGTGTTGACTGCCTAAAATTGGTTTCCTCCATTTTAAAATCCTTCAGGCCACAGTGCTCAACGTGAGGAGGGATTAAGATCATTAATTTTAAAAAGCCTGCAATAATTCTACAAGTGCTCAACCCCTTGCGGAGCAACATTAGATAAAACAAGTATTAAGAGGAGTGTTTAAAAATATCTACAAATTTGTTTCTAGCGCTTGGCTATCGTCAGGATGGAGTTTGGGTTGCCCACTTGTTATATAGCGTGTGTGGCCCGGTTGCAGCTATTTTAACGTGCGTGTTGGTTGCACGTGTTTTTTTTTTTATTTTCAGGTTGTTGTACGGGATTGTTCACGATTTTCATTTGTGCCTGCAGTAATTTACTATTTCTGTTTTAGTAGTAAGAGTTGCTAAGTGGGGTTTACATAATATTAGCCACTTTTCAGTTAGGCATAGGTTGCATCTTTTTGAAATATTGCTGTATGGTGATGCCATTTCAAGATTTTCCAGGATATGTTATAGTTTGTTTTTGCGTCTTTAAGTTTCCAAATGTATTTGCTCAATTCAGTTTGGTTTTTGTATTTTTTAGTGGACACTGCTCATTTTTGGTGCAATTGCAAGATTTCCTTTCTTCACCCTTCTTTGCTGTGTTGGTTTTCATTTTGTTGGATGCAGCGAAGTTGGGCATACATGAGTATGATAGTTTGACAGTGTTTTTGTTAAATATTTTGGACAGTTTGTGTTCTTTTGAAAATTGCTGTATGGTGATGACAAAAAGATATTTGTGAAGGCTGATAAAACTAGCAATTACTACAAAATAGAACCAAAGGAATACTCTCAACTCCTTGACAAAATCATCCAGAAAAAACTACAAGAAAGCCGACAAAAATATGCATGACAGTATCCGCACTAATGAAAAGAAGTTGCACCTAAGTGACAGGATAGAAGCGACAGCAACAAAAGAAGCTTTCATAACACTCAAAGACCACACAAGCCCAACTTTCATAATAATCCAACATGTAGACTAATAAATCCATCCAAATCTGAATTAGGTAAAATAAGCAGGAAAATTCTGGAAAAAAAACAATAAAGAACATAAAATCAAACTCTGAATACAACCTCTGGAAGAACACATACGAAGTTATCCAATGGTTCAAAAAACTCAATAAACAAAATCGGAAATGAAATGAGGTAGGGAACAGTAAACGATAATCAGTAAACAAGTTAAGTGGGGTATGTTTTGCTCCCATAAGGAAACCTAACACAGAGTAACTTTTACCAAGTTCCAATCTTTGCCAGACAGTTCAGTTGTGGGCCTGCGCTTGTTCTTCCCCCGTTCGTCTATGTATTTGTCTGACTTTATTCAAGTTTAAAAGGCTATGCCAGTCTTGAATAAAGTTACTCTGTGTTAGGTTTCCTTATGGGAGCAAAACATACCCATTGTTTCTGATTATCATAAACAATGTTTAGGA
>JAFLJL010003829.1:0-19090 GCA_018398815.1 Conus ventricosus
CCCCTTTTATGGGGTATTGATTTTGATTGTTGACTTCAGGCCAAAGTTTCTCTTTAATATGTGAGTATTATGACTTTGATTTGTTTGACTTCAGGCCAGAAAGTTTATCATCTTTAACTATGTGAGTATTAGTGACTTTGATTTGTTTGACTTCAGGCCAGAAAGTTTATCATCTTAAACTTATGTGAGTATTAGTGACTTTGATTTGTTTGACTTCCTTTCATTTTTCTGTCTCAGCAGACAAACGTATGAAATGGTTAAGTAAAAAGTATGCCTCAAATTCTTGCAGGTCCGAACTGTGCCATTTCCTATATAAAAGTGTGGTAGTGAATGTACCTTGCTGTGCCTGTATCTGTCTTGTATCGTTGTGGTGTTTATAACTGACCGATGGGGCCCCCTCACCAGCTTTCTTAGCCCATTACACACAACCAATGATTCATCATTACACACAACCACTGAATTTTGAGGGGGTTCTAAGGCACCCTTAGAGTGTTCACTTTCTTAGCTGTTGTTACTAACTCACTGGTTCTCTGGCAGCTAAAAATTGTCCACAATCAGTTAAGTGGACAGTCCTCTATCTCAGTGACTCATTGTCTTAATCAAACAAGCTGAGACAAAAAGTATTTATTTAAAGTTTTTTTGGGCTCGGGCCAAATCATTTGTACATGTTCCAAAATTTTTTTAAACTGTCGTGATACTGTTTCAACACTAAAGCCTTCTGAAAAAATTTCCTTGTAAGAAGGAAATGTAGGACGGATGTACTGTACTTAAGTGGTATGGGCAGACATGTGAATCAGTAGTTAAAAAGGGTTTTTAAAGTGTCTACACCCAATTATGCTTACCCCTAAACAAGATATAAGCCCTGTAAGATTTGCTACAAAAGCCTGGTAAGCTTGTTTATACCTTCTTGGAAATATCTTTTTGGAAAAAATTACTGATGGTTCAAAACAGTTCTGCCAGGTGGTCTGTTTAATCACACAGACGAGAACATGCTGCATCTTTCTTATGTCTCTTCATTGACTCCCTGTTCATGGTTGAATCAGTTTTAAATGTGCATAAGTTGTACACTGGCATCTATATGTTTCTCATCTATCAGTGGGACGGGTGCAAAATACCATTCAGGCGTTCTTCACATTTACACCTCTCTGGAAAGCTTCACACGTCTTCCCATTCATGTCTCTTTATCATTCAGAATTAAATCCTTTGGTTAGCGTGCTTTTGCCTGTAAAGGACCAGCTGTCAGGAACACATCCCGGGGGTAATAGGCATTCTGCTTCATTTCCCCCTTTCAGATCATCTACAGTTTATAACCTCTTCACACTCCCTGTGATCCGCCCTGCACACACACCTTCCCGGAATGTCAATTTGTTTATTTTTGGTTGTGGGTTTGTGTGTGTGGGCAATGCCTGTACCTTCCCCGAGTGCATGCGTGTCTGGTAATTTTGAAAAAAGCATCATTGCTTGTGTTTTTGAGTGGACCTGGGAAGGAGGGAAGGGAGTCCTGGGGGGTGGTGTGGTGTCTGCTGGTGATGGTGGGGCAGGGATGATGGCATGAGAATCTTAAACCTTTACTTTTGCAGTGTGCATGAGAGCAGTTAATTTTTTTTTTTTCTGAAGTGCTAAGAGCCTTCTGTTATAGATTAAATTGCTATATACTACCGTGTTTTCTTTGTTCATCATACTTTTTTAAATAGTACGTGGGTAACCAAGCATGTCCGGATATTTAGCTGCAGTGGACGTATATGTATACGTAGTGAAATCCACGTTGATTTTTCGATCCGTTATGAATCTTGGCTCTTGCCAAAGATGATGTTATCTTGTTGAGCAGTGACATAGCACACCTTGGTAAACTGTGCACCCGCACACATAAGACTCAAAGATGTCTACAGCCAGCCAAAAGTACAGGAGCACTTTATTGTGATTCTTGAACAGAGCTCATTATTACACCAGTTTCACTTTTTTATTTCCTCTTGTGTCGGTGCCACTCTCCCAAATCACAGCTGATCCTGAAACCCTCAGTGAACAAATTTGTATGTATGTATGCAAATCTGTTGTGCTATAAACCCTGCAGGATAAGAAGTGCGGACTGGACAAGAACCTCCCCCACTTTGACCGTGTGGTGGACATGGTCTACCACTACTATCAGAACCCTCTGCCCAAGGTGGACATCCCTCTGAGTGAGTGCTACCTTCATCACCCCAAATACAAGACTCTCTGATCCTGATTGTTCGCTCACATCTACCCTCATCATCCCAAAACAAGACTGGTCCTGATTGTTCGGCGTCACATTCTACTGTCATCACCCCAAACAAGACTGGTCCTGATTGTTCGGCGTTTACATTCTATGTCATCACCCCCCCCAAAACAAGACTGGTCCTGATTGTTCGTCGTCACATCTACTGTCATCATCCCAAAAACAAAAACTGGTCCGATTGTTCGGCGTCACATTCTACTGTCATCACCCCAAATACAAGACTGGTCCTGATTGTTCGGCGTCACTTCTACTGTCAAACACCCCAAATACAAGACTGGTCCTGATTTTTCGGGGGTCACATTCTACTGTCATCACCCCCAAAACAAGACTGGCCTGATCGGTTTGGCGTCACATTCTACTGTCATCACCCCAAATACAAGACTGGTCCTGACGTTCGCGTCACATTCTACTGTCATCACCCCCAAAAACAAGACTGGTCCTGATTGTTCGGCGTCACATTCTACGTCCCTCACCCCAAATACAAGACTGGTCCTGATCGTTCGTGCTACCTTCATCATCCTGTCAGTCTGTGGTCCATATCATTCCTCACATACCCCCCTTCCTCTGTGTCCACAGTCTGTGTTCCTGACCTACCTCACATACCCTCCCTTATCCTGTTACCACAGTCTGTGCTTGATCATACCATTAACCTCACATACCTTCATCACTGTTACCACAGTCTGTGTCCTGATCATACCTCACATACCCCCATTATCCTGTTAAACCCAAAATCTGTGTCCTGATCATACCTCACAAAACCTCCATTATCCTGTTACCACAGTCTGTGTCCCGATCATACCTCACATACCTCCATTATCCTGTTACCACAGTCTGTGGGCCTGATCATACCTCACATACCTCCATTATCCTGTTACCACAGTCGTGTCCTGATCATACCTCACATACCTCCATTATCCTGTTACCACAGTCTGTGTCCTAATCATACCTCACATACCTCCATTATCCTGTTACCAAAAGTCTGGTGTCCTGATCATACCTCACATAAACCCCCATCATCATGTTACCACAGTCGTGTCCTGGGTCATAACTCACATAACCTTCATCATCACTGTTACCAAAAGTCTGTGTCCTGATCATACCTCACATACCTTCACACTGTTACCACAGTCTGTGTCCTGATCATACCTCACATACCCTTTATCATCACTGTTACCACAGTCTGTGTCCTGATCTACCTCACATACCTTCATCATCACTGTTACCACAGTCTGTGTCCTGATCATACCCAAAATACCTTCATCACTGTTACCACAGTCTGTGTCCTGATCATAACCTCACAAAACCTCCATCATCACTGTTACCACAGTCTGTGTCCCCGATCATACCTCACATTTCCTCCATCATCACTGTTACCACAGTCTGTGTCCTGATCATACCTCACATACCTTCATCACTGTTAACACAGTCTGTCCTATCTACCTCACATACCTCCATCATCACTGTTACCACAGTCTGTGTCCTGATCATACCTCACGTACCTTCATCACTGTTACCACAGTCGTGTCCTGATCATACCCACATACCTTCATCACTGTTACCACAGTCTGTGTCCTGATCATACCTCACATACCTTCATCACTGTTACCACAGTCTGTGTCCTAATCTACCTCCATACCTTCATCACTGTTACCACAGTTTTGTGTCCTGATCATAAACCCCGCATACCTTCACATCACTGTTGTCACAGTGTGTAGTCCTGATCATACCTCACAACCTTCATCACTGTTACCACAGTCTGTGTCCTGATCATACCTCACATACCTTCATCACTGTTACCAGTCTGTGGTCCTGATCAACCTCACATACCTCCATCATCAATGTTACCACAGTCTGTGTCCTGAATCAACCTCACATACCTCCATCATCACTGTTACCACAGTCTGTGTCCTGATCATACCTCACATAACCCTTTATCATCACTGTTACCACAGTCTGTGTCCTGATCATAAACCCCACATACCTTTCATCACTGTTACCACAGTCTGTGTCCTGATCATACCTCACATACCTCCATCATCACTGTTACCACAGTCTGTGTCCTGATCATACCTCACATACCTCCATCATCACTGTTACCCCAGTCTGTGTCCTGATCATTTCCTCACAAACCCTTTATCACTGTTTCCACAGTCTGTGTCCTGATCATACCTCACATACCTTCATCATCACTGTTACCACAGTCGTGTCCTGATCATACCTCCATCATCACTGTTACCACAGTCTGTGTCCTGATCATAAACCCCACATACCTTCATCACTGTTACCACAGTCCTGTGTCCTGATCATACCTCACATACCTCCATCACGTTACCACAGTCTGTGTCCTGATCATACCTCACATACCTCCATCATCACTGTTACCACAGTCTGTGTCCTGATCATACCTCACATACCTTCATCACTGTTACCACAGTCTGTGTCCTGATCATACCTCACAAACCTCCATCATCACTGTTACCACAGTCTGTGTCCTGATCATACCTCACATACCCTTCATCACTGTTACCACAGTCTGTGTCCTGATCATACCTCAATACCTCCATCATCACTGTTACCACAGTCCCGTGTCCTGACATACCCTCACATACCTTCATCCCCTGTTACCACAGTCTGTGTCCTGATAAAACCTCACATACCTTCATCACTGTTACCACGTCTGTGTCCTGAACATACCTCACAACCTCCATCACTGTTACCACAGTCTTGTCCTGATCATACCTCACATACCTTCATCACGTACCACGTCTGTGTCCTGATCATACCTCGATTACCTTCATCATCACTGTTGTCACAGTCCCGTGTAGTCCTGATCATACCTCACATACCTTCATCACTGTTACCCAGTCTGTGTCCTGATCATACCTCACATACCTTCATCACGTTACCAGTCTGTGGTCCTGATCATACCTCACATACCTCCATCATCACTGTTACCCACAGTCTGTGTCCTGATCATACCTCACATACCTCCATCATCACGTTACCACAGTCTGTGTCCTGATCATACCTCACATATCTTCATCATCACTGTTACCACGTCTGTGTCCTGATCAACCTCACATCCCTTCATCACTGTTACCACAGTCTGTGTCCTGATCATACCTCACATACCTCCATCACACTGTTAAACCCCAGTCTGTGTCCTGATCATACCTCCATCATCACTGTTACCACAGTCTGTGTCCTGATCATACCTCACATACCTTCATCACCGTTACCACAGTCTGTGTCCTGATCATACCTCACATACCTTCATCATCACTGTTAAACCCCGTCTGTGTCCTGATCATACCTCCATCATCACTGTTACCACATCTGTGTCCTGATCATACCTCACATACCTTCATCACTGTTACCACAGTCTGTGTCCTGATCATACCCCACATACCTCCATCACTGGTTACCACAGTCTGTTCCTGATCATACCCCACATACCTCCATCATCACTGTTACCACAGTCTGTGTCCGACATGCATACCTCACATACCTTCATCACTGTTACCACAGTCTGTGTCCTGATCATACCTCACATACCTCCATCATCACTGTTACCACAGTCTGTGTCCTGATCATACCCACATACCTTCATCACTGTTACCACAGTCTGTGTCCTGATCAAAACCTCACATACCCTCCATCACCTGTTACCACAGTCTGTGTCCTGATCATACCTCACATACCTTCATCACTGTTACCACAGTCTGTGTCCTGATCATACCTCACATACCTTCATCACTGTTACCACAGTCTGGTCCTGATAATACCTCACATACCTCCATCACTGTTACCCGTCTGTGTCCTGACATACCCCACATAAACCTTCATCACTGTTACCACAGTCTGTGTCCTGATCATGCCTCACATACCTCCCTCATCACTGTTACCACAGTCTGTTCCTGACATACCTCACATACCTTCATCACTGTTACCACAGTCTGTGTCCTGATCATACCTCACCTCCATCATCATGTTACCACAGTCTGTGTCCTGATCATACCTCGCATACCTTCATCACTGTTACCACATCTGTGTCCTGATCATACCTCACATACCTTCATCACTGTTACCACAGTCTGTGTCCTGATCATACCTCACATACCTTCATCACTGTTACCACAGTCTGTGTCCTGATCATACCTCACATACCTCCATTATCCTGTTACCAAAGTCTGTGTCCTGATCATACCTCACATACCTTCATCACTGTTACCACAGTCTGTGTCCTGATCATACCCCCATACCTCCATCATCACTGTTACCACATCTGTGCCTGATCATACCTCACATACCTTCATCATCACTGTTACCACAGTCTGTGTCCTGATCATACCTCACATCCCTTCATCACGTTACCACAGTCTTGTCCTGATCATACCTCACATACCTTCATCACTGTTACCAGTCTGTGTCCTGACATACCTCACATACCTTCATCATCACTGTTACACAGTCTGTGTCCTGATCATACCTCACATACCTTCATCACTGTTACCAGTCTGTGTCCTGATCATACCTCACATACCTTCATCATCACTGTTACCACAGTCTGTGTCCTGATCATACCTCACATACCTTCATCACTGTTACCACAGTCTGTGTCCTGTCATACCTCACATACCTTCCTCACTGTTACCACAGTCTGTGTCCTGATCATACCTCACATACCTTCATCACTGTACCCGTCTGTGTCCTGATCATACCTCACATACCTCTATCATCACTCCACCACAGTCTGTGCTCTTTGTCATTTAACACAAACGAGTCTTGTTGGAAGCGGGTTTCCGACACTGTTCCACATCACTTGAAGGCATGTCGGGCGCATACTTTCCCACACAGTTTGATGATTTTAAAATCATACCCCCTTTGTCAAAGGCAAAAAATCTCGTTTCAGGGACGGCTAAGGCCTTTTCAGCAGTTGCTTCCCTTAGACCGTTCTTCGTGTATTCTGTAGTAGTTTTTATACAGATTTGAATTGTCCTACTCTCAGTTTCCCGCGATCTGCCTTGGCTTAAGGGTGTGTCAGACCAATTGACATAGGGCCCGAAAAACCAAGGCTACATCAAAAATGTTGTTTTTGCTCTGCATAGTTATGTGGGGATTGTCTTCAGTCGTGACAACTCCTAGCATAACACAGTCTCTCAAATCCCCCCCCAGTCGGAGTGTGGCTGCCCATGTGGCGGGGTAATCAAAAACGGTCACACACGTAATGTCTCATCCCCAGCTGATGCATTTGTGCCATAGTGTTCAAATGCTTCGGCTGTTCGGATGATCCCTGGAGTCTTTTAGCCAGGGTACGACAACAACAACAACAGTTCCCGCGATCACACGATTTTGAAAACTATCACGCGATTTTGAATGGATCAAGCACTTTTTGGGCAAATTCTTGTGTTTTATATACAGTTGTCATAAATATACTATTCATTGTAGGTCATACCAAGTGCTCAGAAGTGTAATTGAACTTGTGGGAGGATGAGATAAGATAATGTTGCTTATAGCCCAGCCGACCGCAAAGGGCCATATCAGGCTGTCACCACGTTAAAAGTGTGGGAGGATAGAGAGCATGAGAAGTGGATACAGTGTGCACAAAAAGTGTTTGTTTTTCTGCAAATGTGTATCATTTTGGATTACTTACATCATGTGAACTGTGTAGATTCCTTGCTAAAGGTAAGCATTTTTGATAATAATATAGTTTTTTTCTATCCAATGTGTATGTTTCATGCTCCTAGGTGAAGTGATTGATTTTTTATGATTTTTTAAATTGCCAAAAAATTGTGCGATCTGAGGGACAAACTTTTTTCTTTCTTTCTTTCTGCGTACACAGGCTGATACTCCTGCGAACACTGCCTCTATAGACAGGCAGTGGAGTTTTGTGTGTAATGACCGTTTTTTATCCCGCCATTAAGGCAGCCATATTCCATCTTCCGGGGAAAGGGACAAACTGGTCTATTGTGGCTGTGACTTGATTGAGTTGAGTAATGCAAGAATACCCCAAAAATATTTTGATTTTTTTTTTAATGTATTGTTAGCATCCTCAATTTGACATATTATGATATCAAATGATGATGTGTTAAGGTCCATGCCTTATGAGGTGCAGTGCCAATATTCAAATGAAATGTATCTGTGTCCATCTCTTTTTCACCCTGTCTTTTCGCAGCTGTTCCTGTTGCTCTCTCTGTTCCATGTCTTCTCTCTGTATTTTTCACTCCCCACCCCCCTCCCTCCTTTTTTATCCTCATCTTTTCTGTCCATCACCTTCCCTCAGGGTCCAAAGTCTCGGCAAAAAATATTTTGATATTTTGAAAGACGGCTGATGCTTGGATGAAATGTCATGGATTTGTGTGTTGTCTAATGAAGACCCCTTGGCCAGCTAAATTTTGCTGGCGTTAAACAGAGAGAAAATAGACTGCAGATTGTACTCTGTCATAGGGCATGCAGAACACACACTCACACACACACACTCTCTCTCCCTCTCTCTCTCTCCGTTTTGTTTAATGAGCAGCCAACGTATTTTATTCCTTCTTTGAGTTTACCAACGCTTTAATTTTCGTACATTTCGATCATGTAACTGGAATGTTAACAGGTATGTAAAAGGCCGCTTTCATAGGTTTATTCCTGTTCCAAGTTTACCAGCATTTTAATTTCTTCTGTTGAGATGTTTATGTGAACAGCAACAGGTATCAACTGGCTTCGTTCAGGTGTATACATGTTGGTAATGTGTATCTGTGTTTGAAGTTAAGGAAGAAAACAATCAGCAGATTCAATGAAATAGGTTTTAGTTCAGAATGTTTTAACAGGTGAAATAATCTGATTCACAGTATTGTGTAGTTTTTGACATATGCTGCTTTTGATACTGTATTTATCAAATATGTGAGGCATGATCATATTGCATTTAAAGTTTGAATGGTGTGATTCTAAAACTTGGCTTTCGATTCATCTGTTACAAGGGAGTGAAGATAAATGATTTTATTTGATGTATACAAACTTCAACATGTTAAGCCCAGTATATTTGAATACAGCTTTTACAAATGTGATTTTATGTAATTTGGCCTGTTAACACAGTGCTTTTATTCAAAGTTTATGCATTGTATTGGTAAACGTACAAGAGTGTGTTTGGATATTTTATTTGTAGAATGGTAAACTTTACTTTAAAGGCTAACACTTGTTACAGACTTCATCTTGGTTGAATGATAACATTTGTGCATTTACAAAATTTTTAAAAGAGGCAGTGCGGGTACAATAAGAACAAAAAGACAAGCTTAAAGAGATGGTATTGGTAGGATAGAACTTGTAGAGTTTGTGCATTTGCTTGAAGACAATGTATTCCTAGCATAAGTTGTACATTCACTTCCAGTGACACTGCACTGATTGAATTCTAAGAGTTGTGCATTATATATAGAACAGAGTTCAAAGGGTCTTTGAAGGTATTTGAAAATGGAGTACCATTTTCAGGTGTTTAAAAGTTTTTTGAAAAATGACTGGGGTCTGTGAAATCATGAAAGGGTTCTTGAAAATCTCGTGGATGTTAAAAAATCTTTCGACTGTTCCCAGAAACGATAATGTGTCCAACAAAATGTTTGCCCCCCTAACTTCAGCCCAGTTGTGAAGTGCTCAAAGCAGGTATTTTGGAACAAATTCACCCACCCCACAAATGCCTGGAAATTGTTGCTTCAGTGACATGTAGTTGTAGATGGTTAAATGAAAAATCTGGTTGTGAAAACATTAAACTGACATTTGTCAAGCATTTTGCAAGCCAAGCAAAAATGTCAATTACACCGAGTTTACACGAGAGTCATTCAAAATATAGGATAAATGGTCTTTGAAGAGGTCTTTGAAAGTTGATGAATTTTGATCTGAAAAGTCAGTAAGAACCCTGTAGAACCTCACCTTAGTGGTAGAATAACAACATGGCACCATATACTTTGGCCAAACTTTTTGCGAGCTCTAGCCACTTCGCCAGCTGTATTTATGTTCAAGCTTCAGGACGATGTAATGGTAAAGTAATTAAACTTTGTATGCTTTGCAAGCTTTAAGATGGCACATTAAAGAAAATCTAGTCTCTAGCTTTAAGTACAGTTTCAGCAGCTTCAGTAACATTATGCTTTTAAATATTCTTACATTCATGAGCATAATTCATTCAGTGCTTCCATTGTGTATTTTTGTTTGTTCGATTGTGAAAGCCTTTACCATTTATCAACATGTTGCGTAGTTGACAGCATTATGTTTTGGTTCCTCTCCGGTCATGCTGCATCACATTTTGAAGCAGCGCTGGACCAGTGAGTATGTGGGCGTCTCTTACCATTCCTGTTGTTCATGCCTCTGCTTGTCACCTTCCTGTTGCTGGTATTACTAAAGTGTAACCTTGATCTCATGCATGTTGCACCTCCGCTTCGCAGATCATGACGTGTTGCTACCGTTTCTCTGGGATCTGGTGTGTGTTTTCCAGTGACGGACGTGTGTGTGTAGCATTGCATTCCTGAGCAGTCTCCAACGGAGGCTGCCAAGTTGGTTAACCTTTTCAATTTTGTGTGTCTGAACATTTCCTTTTTTAATGCCTTCGTGTTGCATTTTTATGTAGGGGTATACTGACTGTTCACTGAGAATATTTCATTGCCCTTACTGCTTCTAGATTTTTTGCCCGTCTCTAAAAAAAAAAGCGGTTGTGCGTTGTCCAGTCACTGGACAGGAGGAAACCGGCCCCACCAAAAATTTGGGTTTTTGCTAGTGGAAAGAATGTATAAAAAACCCCAATGACTCATCGTTCAGTTCTTAATGCCCTACATCATATTTTGGGAAGTGGTGGTTTCCACATTATAAAATGTGGGGACCTGCTTTTCTGATGTGGAGATGCGAAAAATGGGATTCAAGCACTGCACTAGTCTAAACACCCCGTTAAAACATGGCAGACACATTTCAGAGTGTTTGTGACAGCTGTTTGAAAGAAGACTCCTTACTTCAGGGCCTGTATGGAAAAATGGTACGACAAAATTGGGAGAAATTTGTGTCTGCAAGCAGGTTATCTTCATCAATCCCAGTGAGAGCTGTTCGAAATTCTTAAAGTGTGATGAAAACTTGGACAAAAGGTTCAGCGTTTGGGGAATTGGGGGGAGGGGGGGGGGCCTTTTTTTTTTTTTAACCCCCCTCTTTTCTTCAAACCGACACTATTTAAACCCCAGTGGTTGGGCTGGTGAAGTCTGTTGTCATGGTGACCTTTCAGAATATGATCTGTTCATAATGATCAGGCTGTGCAGGGCAGATGGGCTATTAGCCACAAGTGATGAAATGTTTATGGGGAAAGGTCAGTACACATGGGGGTCGATGCTTGGTGACAAATACGGGCAAATGTCAATTAAAAGAATAACTCGTGGTGTTGGCATGCCGTGAAAAAAACATCATGTGTTTACTTTCTTTTTCAGCCCAGGGCAATGATTTTAGAGGGTTGAAATTAGTAGCTAAAACATAATTTACAGTGACATGTATGCGACTGTTGCACATTAACCGTCTGTGAATACTGCATGCCTTGAGCTGAAAATTAAAAATGTTTGTACTTGCATGCATGTTTGTGTGTGGTTACTGAAAAAATTTTGTTCATATACCCCATGTTATAAATCAGATTTGAGGACCTTACTGATTATAAGCAAAGAATCATCTGTGGCACAGATCCTCCTTGGGATACTAAAGCGTGTCATAGGTCAGTTCAAAATTCATGAAGAAATTCTGACGCCCAGATTTTTCACTTTTCTGTTACCCATAGTTGCAATGCATCTGCCCAAATCGTATGACAGAGAGATGTTCTTTGCTGTTCTGTTAGCCATTATTTCAATGCTTCTGCCCAAATCAGTATGACAGAGGATGTCCTTTGCTTTTTCTGTTAGCCATTATTTCAATGTTTCTGCCCTGGTCAGTATGACAGATGTTCTTTGCTGTCTGTTACCCATTATTTCAATGTTTTTTTCCCTGGCCAGTAATGACAGAGAGATGTTCTTTGCTTTTTCTGTTAGCCATTATTTCAGTGTTTCTGCCCAAATCAGTGACAGAGAGATGTTCTTTGCTGTTCTGTTAGCCATTATTTCAATGCTTCTGCCCAAAACAGTATAAACAGAGAGATGGTTCTTTGCTGTTCTGTTAGCCATTATTTCAATGCTTCTGCCCTGGTCAGTATGACAGAGATGTTCTTTGCTGTTTGTTACCCATTATTTCAATGTTTTGCTGCCCTGGTCAGTATGACAGAGATTTTTCTTTGCGTTCTGTTAGCCATTATTTCAATGCTTCTGCCCAAATCAGTATGACAGAGAGATGTTCTTTGCTGTTCTGTTAGCCATTATTTCAGTGTTTCTGCCCTGGTCAGTATGACAGAGATGTTCTTTGCTGTTCTGTTACCCATTTTTTCAATGTTTCTTTGCCCTGGTCAGTATGACAGAGATGTTCTTTGCTGTTCTGTTACCCATTATTTCAATGCTTCTGCCCTGGTCAGTATGACAGAGAGATGTTCTTTGATAGTGAAAAGGGACTCTAGCCTGTTTCTGTGTTTTTACCACGGGTACAATCGTCATTTTTGTCTTAGTCAGTAGCCTTTGCATGTAGGCATTTGAAAGCAACATCCTTTTTTTCTTTTTTCTGGAGATGTAGGAAGTATCTCTCTTACTTAAACTGTGACTGTAAGTGCATGCAATTGCATTTTTTTTTCTTTAGCTACTAGTGAAATGTTTTAATACAAAGCTCATCATTGGGCAAACCATGACAACCTTTCCCCTCATCACAACCACATTCCACCCCTACCCTCCCAACAGGTGAAATCTGACCACTCTTCCCGGTCTTTGTGGCCCGGGAATATTATTTTAGAACAAGATTTTTAAAAAAAAAAAAAAGTTGAACTCATCCTTTGCTTCTTTGGTTATCACATGTCTGCGTTCAGTGTCATGCCCTCAGTATTTCTGTGTTGTTACTTCTGTAACATCAATCACAATTTCTGTGGTCAGACATGTCCTTAAATTTAAATTCTCAAGACACTGATCTACTTTCATGTAGCTGTTTTATGATCCGTACTACCTAGAACCAAAGTATAAACTGGTGAAGAGTTCAGCTGCTTCTTTCAGCTTCTTCCTTTTGAAAATCCTCCTGGTCTTCAACACAAACTACGTAAAAGTTTGTTTAAAGGTGAGAAGTCAGCAAGGAAATGTTTCCCTCAGCAAGGAATTTTTCCCTAATCATGCTCAACCATTACTTTTTTTTCTCCCTGCACCAACAAGGTCCTCGGATTCTTAGCAGGAAGAGCTGTCAAAATTTGTATCCCCCCACCCCACACCTACCCCCATCCTCTCACAAACATACAATGAACATACATAACTGCAAAAATAAAATAAAATAAAATAAATCACACTGAAACAACACAAACACAAATTTGCAAACTTCCAGATGAACGAACTTTGAACAGAAGACAAAATTGCTCTCATGCAGCCCCACATTTGTCCATCTGATCTCCAGTGCACACAAACATATCACAGAACCAAATTAGCTTAAAACTGACCTTGTGAAGTGACTTGTATTTTTGACTAGCACCGTTGCATACAAAAAATATGTACAGTCTACAGAGCCAAACTAACTAACATAATGCAAAGTAAGCTCAGGAGCCCTCACCACACATGCACTACTCTCCTTGACCGTCCTGTTTTCCCAAGGGAAGCGACCAGGACAGGACCTGAAAAGGAGATGTTTTAGTCTTGACCGGGTTGAGGTCGGACAGGCCTGTCTGACTGTATGTCCCACACGTTCATTCTGTCCAGCCAACTTCACTTTCTTCAAGCCAGGCAGCAAATGGGAGGAAGGCACAAACTGATTAAACTGAATCTTCCGACGAAAACCAAGTAAAGAAATACAACACGAAACAAAAATGGTGTTGGGGGAACCTGGCAAACATTTTCTAAAACCAAACAGCAAAGTTTGCTAACAAAATGGCAAAGTGAAAAAAATCCTTTTTTTTTTTGTGTGTAGCACTGCAAGGAAATTAACAGATAAATGTGGTTTCTCAACATTGCATAAAAAAGTTCATGTACATACATCGAGCAAGAGCACCCTCTCAGGATCCATCACCATATCATCCCCCAACCACAAAATTTCTTTTCCTCCATCTGCTGTTTGTGTGGGCTGTGTGCGCGCGCATGTGTGTGTGGGGTGTGTGCAGTGCACACGCATGCACACAATTTTCTGAACACGATGGTATCTCTTTTTTCCCACTGAAGACTGGGAATTCTGTCGTTTCTGTAAAAGAAAGCACCATCAGCAACCCTTCCTTTCACCCCCCACCCCGCCCACTCCACCCCCACCTATATTTGTGCTGTATGTTCTTATTTACTTACCAAAATGAATCATTCCACACAATTCTCCATGGACAACCCCTATTAGCGTTTCATGCATGCTGCACAGCTCCGTCCTCCTGCCCCAGGCTAACACCTACTGTGACACACCTTACCCCCACCAGTCCCTTTTTTCTCCATTGCTAGATGACCCTATGTCAACCCAACATGCCATGATCTGGCATGAGGAAATGGAAAACTGACCATAACCTGCTGACATGACAAGAGGTCCCAAGATCTGAACTCTGATGCTGCCTTGCATTGGCACTGTACAATAGTACAATCAAGCATTATAATGTGGGCAACCACTGGCCCTCACCTAACCAGAGAGGATAGCTGGACAAGTTACTGGCCTCCCCTAAAAAAGAAAGAGTATCTGGGCAATTACTGGCACTCCCCTGACAGAGTATCTGGGGAATTACTGGCACTCTCCTGACAGAAAGGGAAAATCTGGGCAATTACTGGCACTCCCCCGACAGAGTATCTGGGCAATTTCTGGCACCCCCCTGACCAGAAAGAATATCGGCAATTACTGGCACTCCCCCGACAGAAAGAATATCTGGGCAATTACTGGCCACCTAACAGAGAATATACCTGGACAATCACTGGCCCACCCCTAACAGAAAGTATATACCTGGGGAGTCACTGGCACTTGCCTAATGCAAAGAATACCTGGGCAAGACTGGAACTTGCATACAGAAAGAAATCTGGACAATGACTGGAACTCACCTAATGCAAGGACAAACCCGGGCAATATCTGTAGAATTCACTGGCACTTGCCTTACAGAAAGGGCAGCGTTTCTGGATAGCAATGATCAACCCAACAATGGTTGTCCATGAACAAACCACAACCGTTTTATTCTGGACAGCAGCACCTCTAATGGTGACAGCAAGTTTTCCCTAACAAACCATGAACAGGGGTTGTTGTGCAGCGCCTTTCAGCATAACAAAAGTTTTTCCTCGAACAACCTGGTAGTGGGTGTTCCTGGATAGCATCTCTCAGCATGACTTTTCTTCCTTGAACAAACCAGCAATAGATGTTCCCGACTGCACCTCTTAGAATGTCAAAGGTTTGCCCTTGTACAACACAGCAACGGGGGTTTCTTGGATAAAACCTATCCGCATGATAGTTCTTCCACGAACAACCTGGCAAATTGTTTTCTTTTGTAGCACCTCTCAGACGACAATGGTTTGCCCTTGAACAATGCCGCAACAGGTGTTTTGGAATAAACCCTCCGCATGAAAATTCTTCCAAGAACAAACTGGCAAAATGTTTTCTTCTATAGCAAACCCCTCAGCATGTCATTTCTTCCTTGAATAAACGTCTCAGCATGACACTTTTAACAAACCAGCTGCATGATTCTTGGACAGCACCTTTTTTAAAAGACAATGTTTTGCCCTTCACAAACTGGCAACAGGTGTTCCTGAACAGCACCTCTGAGCTTGATAACGCTTTTTCTTTTAAGAAACTGGGAACAGGTGTTTCCGATAGGTACTTCTCTACATGGCAAATACTTTTCTTTGAACAAACCGGGAACATGCGTTCTTGAAAAAGCACTGATCAGCATGGCAATGGGCCATCCTTGAACAAACCAGCTCGAGGTGCTCCCGCATAGCATCATTTGGCCAAGCGTTCAACTGGCATTCCTGCATACAACTGCTTGGCATGACAAAATAAACTGGATAAAGTGGCATAGGAACTTTCTGGATTACAGGATAGCACTGCGGGCATGACAATGATTTGTCCATGAACACCATTACCACTAAGGATTTAGAATGCAGGGAAATAAAAGAAACAAGATGCTTGATAAACTGCCTTTTGTTCATCAGTACTTGGAAAACAATTTTTTGCTTAAAAATCTGTTTTCAGTGAAAAATCTGTTCACAGACCTAAACAGTTAAGACCAACTTCTAAACAGTCATTTAAGAGAACAAGAAATTATTTGTAACAAACGCACAAATCTGTAAACGGCTTATTAAGCTTGCCACCATGAAAAAAATCATTTATCAGGAAATGTTCCCCTTCTGCGTCTAGTTATTTTGAATACTCTTATCTCCAGCACTCACCCGAGATACAGTTCGATGTGAAACTAAACAGGAAATGAAAAAACTGGTGAGAATCGCCTTTCTGATTCAAGAGTTCAGGTTTAAAAACAAATTTTTAATTTCATGAACACCCATTTACCTGTATATTCTGATCATGTAACACTCAATAAACACAAGATGCACAAAAAAAATAAAAATAAAAACTAAACCTTGCCATTTTGGTGAAGTGCCAGTGAAAAGTGTCAATGCAGCAACATTCGATTCAAAAGAAACTGGCCCAAATAATGTACAAAATCATCGAAATACTAAAACTGTAACTTACTCTTTCTTTCTTCTCCAAACTACAATCTTTACAAAGTGACAAAATAAAACTCTTTCTTTTGGAGATGAGGTGGTAGATGAATTACAGGGGTCTAGACTCTCACTAAATGCAAGCAAAACCTAGCGCTACATTCTGCAAAAGCAACTGCTGTTGTACACACCGTTAAATTGAGCAACCCCCATGATATGCGATTATTTTGAATCGGTTTAAAACCTCGTCCCCGAAACCACCACAGATTTATCATTGGACTGTCCTAAAATGGTGTATGTTTCAACTGTCAATTAATCTGAACAGTGTATTGACACATGTACAGCGAAGATCATTTTTTGTTGTTTTTCTGAGAGGAAGTGCTCTTCCCCCTTTTTTGGGTCATTGCAACAACTCGTGGTCATCCTAAAAGGGGAAATGTTGCCAAACTGCTAGACTTGTGGTCACTGCCACAATGCTTGGATCAGCAAATCTCACTTAGACAAATTTTTTTGTTAAATTCATGACTGAAATCATTGATTTCATTTGCTCAATCACCCTGCAGCTAGCATCTTGTGCTTATCGTATGGGTCATGACATCACAGTGGGGGTTGCTGAATTTAACGGCATGTCCACTGACTTCTTTACCTTCAACTACAGGAACAAGTAAGAGAGGGCAGGGGGGGATGAAGTGGAAAGGTGGAGAGCTTTAGACTTAAGATCTGTTTACCCAAACGATTACACCGTAGTTTGTAAAATGTTTGGCGAAGGTATGATGAAAATTAAAAACTAAACCAGAAATATGTTTGGTAAGGAAAAAAAAGAAGAAGAGAGAAATGAACTTCTTGAGGAGCTAACTGCACTTTCAGTGGTGTAACCATTGTGTGTCTTCATGTGCTTGACCCAAAAAGAGGCAACTCTCGATAACTGTCACATGCTAAATTGATCTAGCTTTTGCAATCTTTGACATTGTTATACTTTAGAACAAAAGCAGGAGATAAGATTAAGATAATGTTGCTTATAGCCCAGCCGACCGCAAAGGGCCACATCAGGCTGCAATAGCAGGAACTACAGGCCCGAAGAAAGAAGAAGAAAAACAAACAATAGCAGGAACTACAGGCCCTGAAGTATGAAGAAGAAAAAAAAAACAATAGCAGGAACTACAGGGCCCCGAAGTATGAAGAAGAAAACAAACGGGTGAAAAAGCATAAATTTGTGCCCAACTTTCGCTCATAGAAAGTACTTTGTGCTGGGCGAAACTATTTCTATAAAACTAACTGGGATATCCCCCTCGTTGTGTGTGATAGCAGGTGAAATATCTTGCTTTTCAAAAAAAAAAAGTGGAAGATGCCACCCTGGTGACCCCCACCCACGCGACCCTATTCCCCACTTTTATAAAATGGAAAAAAAATCAATGAAACATCCGTACACACCAGTGTAGAAAAAATACGCTCATTTCAGTAGAAAAGTACACCAATATCAGTTAGGGTAAACAGATCTGAGACTTTGCTATGATGACAACTGAATTCTATGTAGTCTTCAAGTACACAACATGTACACTGAAATGTGAGGAACTTAAAGGGTGGGGCAGGGGGAACACAAGATGTTTGGTAGACCACCAATGAGGAAACTTAAAGGGTGGAGCAGGGGAACACAAGATGTTTGGTAGACCACCAATGAGGAACTTAAGGCTGGAGCAGGGGAAAACAAAATGTTGGTAACCCCCAAACAAATGGAAAGAACATGCCCTGTAATGCAAGCAACAAAGGTTTACCTTGAAGTCTTCCATAGGGAAAACAGTCGTAAGTAACAAAACAAAAAAAACAAAAAACAAAAAATGTGAGAGAAGAGAACACTAATCCATGTGCTTAGTGAGTGTCTTTTGCAGGCGAGAGGACGGGACTACCAAGCACAACGGGTTTACTGCCTCTCTTCCCTACTTCCTTTCTTTTCTGTTTTACTTCTGAGATTATGTCTTCATCCTCAGCTTGGTCATTTGTGTCGTCGCAAAATTCACAAATCCATGAAACCACGTTGACACACTTGATGGAACCTGACTTGGCCTAAAGGAGCCACAAAATGTGGCGAGGATCTAGACAAGGGCGAATCGCATTCACTTTTACAGAGGTC
>JAFLJL010003830.1:10000-16500 GCA_018398815.1 Conus ventricosus
GGGGAAAAAGTTGGTTGCGTAGGGAAAATGTGTAAGAATCCGTGTGAAAAGTGACAGTGTGACAGTGGGACCCCGACTCCAGTTTCCCGACGTAGCTGCGTTTTTTTTCCCCAGAAAAAAAAGAAAAAAGATTTCATTTGTACCTTCAAGGAAGGATTTCTATTTGTCCCCTTGGGCCCCTGAAAAAAAAAAAGTTTTTGTTTTGTCCCTAAAGGGGTTTGAGGGAAAAAAAAAAAAAAAATAAAAAAGATTTTGATTTGTCCCCTCAAGGGTTTGAGGGAAGAAAAAGAAAAAAAATTATTTGATTATTTTTGTGTAAAATATTTGCATTTTTTTTTTTTTTTTTTATTTCTATATGTGTTTGGGGTGGTTGAATTTTTTTTGGTTCTCTACCCGAAAGGGTTTTTTTTTTTTTTTTGGGGGAATTTTTTCCTTTTTGCCCCCTTCCCCCCTGGACCGTTGCCTAAACCCTCCTCTTGCTGTCCCTGGCAAAGGGGGCAGGGCTTGAGGAGCCCTGCCCTTCCCCTAGAGTATTAGTTTTTTTTTGTCCCTTCCCCGGACGGGTAGCCCCAACCTTCCCTGCTTTTAGCAGGGGGAGGGCGTTGGGGGTCAATGCCCTTTCCCCTTCTAAAAACATTTTCTTTCCCTTTTCCCTATTGTTTCATTTTGATTTTTTCCCCTTCCCTCAGAGTGGGGATCACTTCACCCCCTCACGCAAAAGTTAGGGGTGGATTGTTAAACCCGCTCAGCCCAAATAAACATCTTATCTTTTTTTATTTTTTTCTGTGTGTGGTGCGGATTTTTTTTTTTTGGGTGAATGTATTTATTGTTGATTGTTTTTATTTTGTATTATTACTTATGTTTTTATATTGTGCGGGAAATTTTTTTTTTTCCCGTCTCCCAGTTTAGGGAGACAGAAACCCACTGGGTGCTGTTGAGGGTTTTTTTTGCTGTTCTTGATTTTTTCACTGTTCGTTTTTTGTGAAATCCTTTCATTTCCTTTTCCCCCCCTTTTTCAAAACTCTTAAACCTTCCATCAATAAGTTTTCCCTTTTTTCTTTCTACATTTTCATTTTTAGGTAGGATTTCCGTTAGTTTGTGTTTCTTCCCCCTTTTTAAAAATTTTTTTGGGGCTTCCATTTGTTTGTAAATTTATATTCATTTTTTTTATAAGGCGTACATTTGTTTTGAAAATTCATTTAAATTAGAAAGAAAGAAAGCTGAAAACAAGAACATTTAAGAACAAAAAATTTATAAAAAATTTTATTTTCAGAAAACTTTTTTGTGTTTATTTCCTTTCTTAAAAAAAAACATTTTGCTTTAAAATTCATTTTGTTTTGTAATTCCAATGATAGGTTTGCAAATTATTTTTGGAAAATACTTTCCTTGGATTTCAATCTACCCGTTTAAGGTAAGCTGTTTTCTGTTTACCCCGGGAAATTGAATTCTTTATTTTGATATTTTAAATTAATTTTTGGGAAACATATGCATCACTATTCCCTTATTTTTATCATACTTAGGATTGTTTGGTGTTTTTCTGTTGACGGTTCTTAGGGAAATATTTTGAAAAATTTTGTTAAACAAGCGGACCGCTTGGGTTTTGTGGAGAAAAATTCCCAAAAACCCTTGGAAAACAATGCAGAGATGGGGAGACGGGCAAAGACGAGGGAAGTGAAAAAAATAAAACAGAGGGAAGCTGAAATGAAAAAAAAGATTACGAGGGAAGCGAAGCTGAAGAACGTCAATTTAAGTAGGCAGTTAAATAGAGACTGATGCTGAAATTTAAAGAATCCGGATCGAGAGAACCCCACCAGTCGGTTCCGCAAGCGCACCTCAAACCAAAAGGCCAAATATACCAAAAGTTACGCCTTTTTGGGGAAAAAAAACGGATGACTTTGATAGTTTTCTTTTCCGATTGAAAGCCCAACGTCTTGTGGTTGGCCAAAGAAAATGGACATTGTATATTTTCGTTTTAAGGGTTGCGCTTTGACATGTACCACTCACTTGCACGAAACAAATTTAAATTTTGGGATCATGAAAGAAGAAATCCCCAAAAAATTTTTAATTTTGCTGTCGTTTTCGGAACGTTTCCGTTTTGTGCGCCCCGACAAGGAGAAGTTTCCCTGTTTTTTTCCGTATGAGTATTGTTGGATCGATGGAACGGTTTTTTAAAACAACAAAACTTTTAAACATGCGGGGATCTCCCTTTTTAGAAAACAACTTTTTAGAGGGGAGCAAAAATCTGGCACTTTTCCTTTAAAAAAAGGCAATTTTAAAACGTTGAGGAAATGTGTGTGGCTGATCAATATTTATCGCTACCCAGATAAGGGGGGGGCTAGGAAAAGGAGAATTTTTCCATTTTTAGTCTTGCTCATGTACTATCCCATCAGGGCAGGGAAGTTACAGGAAAAAAGGGAAAACGTGGGGCATTTCTGATTTCTCAAGGATATACCTTCCCAGAACAGACAGGGATCTTTCCCCCGGTTCGAGTGACTTTCGTCAATTCCCTTATCACCGGGCCCGGAAAAACCCCTTGCTTTCCCGCAAAGTTCCCAGGTCGTGGACAAGACCACCACTAGACCTTTTGGGCCCTTCGTGGACAAAACCCAAGTTCAAAAATAGTCAGTGTGATCGACAATGCGATGTTTCTTTTGTGATGGAAGTTCCATCTGAAAAAGAATTGCCCCCTTTAGACCGGGTGATTCAAAATTTCCCCATTAGTCTCCCCTGATTGTGGAGAAGGCCTTTTTTTGGCCCTCAGTTGTTTGGCTGGTGTTGGAAAAAAGGAGCCCTCAACGGATTGCAGCTTCAGTTTTTCGAACATGGGGGAACCATTCTGGTGTAAGAAAATCTTTCGTTTTCAAAAACCGTACTCAACCTGTCCAAAAGTGTAGGTCGTTTGGAGGGAAAATTGAAACTTTTCCCCTGGCAAAATTTCAGTCATACACCTACTACTCCGGGTTTTTTTAGCCTGGTTTTTTGATAAACCCATCTGGACTTGATCTTGGGCAATTGGCCGGTGTCGCTACAGTACTGGGGGTGCTGGGGGGATGTTTTTTTTTTTTCCCTTTTCTTTGAGTACCAGATCAGACAAACGTGGCAGGGAAAGGCTACAAAGCCCACCCAAAATTTTAAAAAGGATGAACTCCAGATTACCCCAGATATCAAAAAAATCGGAAAAAGACGAACGCTGACACGGTACTTTCTGCGCTAAACGCTGTAACGGGACAAACTAACGGGAAAACCAAGTACATCTGGAAACTACATTCTCTAAGGTGTGTACCTGGACAGGAAAACAAAAAAAGTTTTCGTTCCAAAGCCCCTTGAGGGACTTGCACACCGGGTCTGATGCTTTTTCGCTGTCACTGTGGGGTCAAAAGAACATTAAAGAGAGTTCTTGATTCTTTTTATTGGCCCGGGTCCAAAGGAAATTACAGAATATGCCCCTCATGTGACTTGCCAAAAAAACATTTAGAAAGGTCCGTCCGTGCACCTTTTGCACAAAATTTTCCTTCATTTCCCTTCCCTTTCGGAAGGTGGCTATTGATTTGTTGGGCCTTTACCACTGTCTTTTTCCCGGGAAACGCTTTTTTAACTTTTGGTGGATCGCACAAGGTTTTCCGGGCGATTCCACTGAAGAAAATTGGTACAGTGTCTGTCGCTGAAGCTTTACTTGCGATTTTTTTTAGAGGGGTCTTCCAACGAAATTTTTTCCCGGGTTGTGGAAGCAATTATTTTGATTATGGGGGAAATTTTCAGACTGTTGTCAATTCTTCCATTTTAACCCGCATATCATCCCCCAAACGAATGGATGGTTGAACTTTCAATGGAACGTTGAAGTCCCTGTTTAGAAAGGTTTGGGAAAACAAAAACCCCATGAATGGGGTCGTTTATCCGGCTTTGCTTTTTGCATAAGGGAAATGCCCAACGAAACGCGGGATTCTCAACCCTTCGAGTTCTTTTGGCATCACCAAGGGTCCTTTGGATTATTTTTAACATGGACGGAAAAGACGGACTCCTGACAGAAATGTTTACAATACGTTTATGAATGCATTAATCTTTGAAGGGTGCATTGACTTTTAACAGTCAGCGATAGGAAAAAAAGTTTTGTACAAGGTTTTGCAGACAGAAAGCAAAGGCAGTTCCTTCAGCGTTGGGGGAAAATGTCCTTGGCACCACTGATGAACTAACAAGCTTTTGTTATGTGGAAGGGCCCTTTTTAGGTGGTCGAAAAAATTTTGCAGTTAATTATAATCAAAATGGCAAAATAAAGGGGTTTTTTGTTTTTGGGTTGTTGAAAATTGTGCCTAAAATTTTTGTTTGTGTTCGAAAAAGAAAAGGAAAAATTTTGTGAAATTTTTTTGGTAAGGGGAAAATAAAAGGTTGAAAAAAAGGTTTAATGTTCATCAACCCGGCAGTGGTTGTACCCCCTTCCCCTGTTTCAAATTTAAACTATGTTATGTTTTTTTCTATTTGGTTTAAGTCAAAAGAAAACCCAAAAAAAATTTTAAAAACCAGGGTTGTTTGAAAAACCCCCCGGGCGAGGTTTTCCCCCATGATTGAAAGGAAAAAAAGTCGAAGATTTTCTTTTTAAAAAAAAAAGGGTTTTTAAAGGGGAAATTTTAAAGAATTGGATTTTTGTTGCCCAATACCCCTTTTTTTGTTTGGGGGAAAAAATGATTCGGGGTTTCTCTGTTACCCGGAAAAAGGGGTACCTGCCCTTTCCCAAAAAAAAGAAGGTGTCCAGGGGAAATAAAATTTTTGAAAATTTTTATAAAAGGTTTTAATTTCTTTAAAAAATTCCGGGAAAAACTTCCCGTTATTTCAACCTGAGAAATTTTTGGTGTAATGTTTTTAAGGGGAAAAATATTTCCTTTTTTTTTTTCGATTTCGGTTTTTCAAATTTTAAAAACTTTTGTAGCTTTTTTCAGGGGGAAATTATTTTTTGTTTTAAATATATTTTTTCAAGAAAAAATTTATGTTTGAACCAAAATTTTTTTTTTTTTGAAAAAAAAAAAATTCCCTGAATTTATGTCACTTTTTTGGAAAAATTTAAATGAATTTTTGGGGGCAAATTTGGGTTTTTAAAAGTTTTTTCAAGGGGAAAAACCATTTGTTTTTTTTCAAATTCAACGGAAAGCGGATTTTAAAGGACTAAAAATTTTAAAAATGGGAAAAAAATTTTCAAATTTGATTTTGTTTTTCCTGTTTTAGAAAAATTTAAATTGGGGAAATTTTCTATTTTTTCTATTTTTAAAAAAATGGAAAAAAATCAAGGGAAAATATGTGCTTCACTTTCTTAATATAAAAAACACAATTTGTACTTTGAATTTTAATACCCCTAGTTTTTTACCCATGTAATTTGTGAAATGTTTTTGTGAGATGTGGTGATCAATTATGAACTTTTTTTTTAAAAGACTGAAATTTTGAAATATGCTATTATGGTGGATCATGATGATTTGATTCTATACTTGATTATTAATTGGTGAATCATGTTGTGATGGTTACACATTTTGAGAATTCATGGCTGAAGATGTTTTAAGTGAAGTTGTTATCCTTTAAAAAATTTTCTGGAGAAAATTTTTTCATCCCAGGATGGGGGGTTGTCATGTGACGTAGCCTCACATCAGGCATGTGACGCTCCATCACATGTAGTTAGTTTGATATGACTTTTCCCCATGCCACTACTGAAAAGGAAGAATATTCGTGTGGCTTGATAGTGTAGGCGGGCGTCCCCAAAAAATTTGTGAGTATGACTCAGTAAAGAAAAAAGGGGTGGTCATTGGGTGAAAGTGACCACTGAGTGATAGTTTAACAAGGGCTGGTAAGGTGCTGGTCATGGTTTTGAACCCTGAGTATGCACTCACTAGGAGGAGGAGGAAAGGAATCAGTTTTAACCCAGCAGATGGCCTAGAGACTCGAACCTGTCAGGACGTTGGTCCTCTCTGCTGACCAGTCATTACCAGGTGAGCGATAGATAGTTGGGGAAAGCTACAGGGGAAAACTTAAAAAGAGAAAAGAAAGAATCATATGTTGAATTAAGAAGGTTACTTACACGAACCCTTTTTCGTTTTTTCAGCCCTTACACCTTTTAACCCCCTTTGCCCTTCACCCTTCACCTTTCACCCGTGAGGTGGTTTAAGATGGCCATGGTGTGGGGAACACACCGGTAGGCAGCCCCAGGAATAAGGACTCCAGGGAGAGGAGTCGGGAGCTCTCTTTTCTCCAGGGACAGGAGAAGACGAGGGAGAGGGAGTTGGAACTCATCTCTCCGTGACAAGAAGAGTCGAGGGAGAGGGTCGGAAGTCATATCTCCAGGACGGAGAAATCGAGGGGGCGAGATGATGTCTGAGAGAGACAGGGATCCTGAAAGGATGAGGCGAGTCGTAATTCGGATTTCAGGATAGCATCAAGGAGGAGAGAATCATTTATTTTCTGGTCTGGAGTTTGTTGGGCCAATGTTGTGTGGAGGCCGTGACTTTTTGAAAGTGGGGTTTTTC
>JAFLJL010003831.1:0-19186 GCA_018398815.1 Conus ventricosus
GGTATATTGTCGAGAGACAGGGAATGAGAAAGCAGGGAGTTTTCTTGAGCAGGCGGTCTCAGTGATTACGGGAGTTATGTATTCTCTGGTTCGGATTTTTTGGATAAAGGAATGTGAAGGCCATAGCTTTATAGAGCGGAACTAAATTATTTATCTCTCAGTGTGAGGAGAGATACATGTGTGAAGACTATTGTTTCCCTCAGTGTAAAGGGAAATACATGTGTGAGATTGATTTGTCTCTCGGTGTGAGGAGAGATACATGTGTGCAGATTTATTTGTCTCTCAGTGTGGAGAGAGATACAGTTGTAAACTCTGTTTACAAGTGGTTGATGATTTAGTAAATTGTTTTCCCTGAAGGAGAGGGGGAGAAGAAAAACATTCGGTAGTGCGCCTTTTGGTTGTTTGGAAAGATTGCGTGTGCGTATGGAGTAAATTGCTGTCATGAATGCGGGTATGCAAGAGTGACAGTGTGACAATATGATTGAGCTTATAATAAAACTTGAGGAAAAAGTTTTCTCCTGGCCCGAAATACTGTACATTTTCGCCTTAAACCAATAAACTCCTTAATCACAGTTCCAGTTGCTTAATTAATTTTTAATTTACATAAATATATTTGAGTCTAAAATGGAGGCTCAGGACGAAGCAAGAATGATAATGGAAGAGACCTTGAAAATAATACGGGAATCATTTGATACGAGTTCTACTATTAGGAAAACATTTGCAAGGATTCACCAATTTACATGCTAAAACATCCAGATCACCTACAACCCAAAAACCCAAATTTTTGATTATCAGATATGGGGAAAAGAATATCTTGAAATAATAAAAAGAATTCGAACACATCAAGCAAACATGAAAAATAATTTGGCTGAATTGGATGAAAATATGATTGATCTTATAATAAAAGTTGATGAAAAATATAAACCCCTCAGTGAAGCCCTCAGTGAAGAAGAAATATAATTATGCTGTTCTCCAGTGCCCAATTGCATATGAAAACTCTGGATTAACAAATACTCGTTTAGTGTTTGTTCTATCTAATGACTTCTTTGTTACAACAGTTGTGTTGATCTCATGTAGATTAGATCATAGTTTTACGTTGTCATGATGAAAAAGTCTTATTGTCAAACAATGCTTCTTTGTAGTTGTCATGTGATATGTTGACTGCACAACACTGCGAGATATTCCCTTTGCTTTCTTAATGGTTTTCTCCTGGCTCGAAATACTGTACATTTTCGACCTTAAACCAATAAACCCCTTTTAATCACCCTCAGATAATTCATCCTTCATCTTTCCTAAAACCTTCTTATTAACAGATGAATGCAAAGGCGAATCTTTAGGGTAATCAGATGTATCATACCATCCCGTATGCCCTTTAGCTACTTCTATTTCCATGTCTTTATAGATGTCGTCAGTAGGGATATCTATAACAAAACTATCTGTATCTGTGTAAAGTACTCTGGACTCTGGATACAGGGGTTTAAAGTAGTCATAGAGAAATTCTAACATCAAAGCTTTGATAATTCTAAAACAGTAAACCCGATAAATACGGGTTTGTCTAATTTGACTCTTTTTTTTCATCATTATGCCAAAAAGCTGATCATGGAATCTTCTAAAGTCCTGATAATTAGGTTTTGAAGTCAGCTTAATTGCTTCGTTCTCTTTGGCGACCAATCTGACATCTTTGCGTTTGTGCGGATTTTCCATAGTCTTTCCAAAACAGCTATTGTTCATCAGCTTGAAAAAGTCTTTTTCTGAAGCATCTGCGGATTTAGTTCTGAGATCAGTGTTCTTCATGATGTATGGTTTCATGAACTGTTCTTGATCGAAAGCAATTACACGATGAACAGCTGTCCACTTTAAACCATGCCTTAAATAAAATTGTAGAAGTCTGTAATGACAGACATAATTTTTTTTGCCGCGAAGATTAGGCACAAGTTTAGGTGGCTCTGTTGGATTCAACTTTAGACTTTCTGCTGCTAATGGGTAGTCATTATGTAGGTCATGGAGTTCCCGAGGATATTCTAAGTCAACTTCTAGAATGAGACCTCTTTTACGATCAGCTGTAAGAGTATGCAGTTGTTCTACAAATTCTTGAATGTTTTTAATACTACCAGTGTACATTTTAAAGTTACGTAATGGAAGTGATTGCGCCATAGCCCAACCATACAGATTGTTTGCATCTAAATACATGAGATAGTTAGACCTTTTACTTGGATCATAGTTGTCCAAGTATTTGTTGTTTGCTTTACAGTAATGATGCGTCGCCATACTAATTCCTCCACGCAATCCGTTTTCAATCATCTGAATCATTGGTAAATTGACAATAAATCAATCTGTATTCCAGTAAATTTTAAAAAAGCGTCCCAACTCATCCGGGCGCAGAAATGTAATGCGCAGGATCCAGGCTATAATGTTTCATGCAGGTCTTTCTGTAATTTTCAAAGACGTCCGCCAACAAACAAACGTCAGCCATCAAGTATGAATCATGATAGTCTCCCATCGTTTTACAGTCTAACTTCTGCCATGCATCTTGAGCATGCTGGTAATCAGAATCACTTATGCCCTTTCCTCTAAGACTAGAAAAGAACGCATCTTTAGGCGGAAGTGCATCTTCGTCAAACCTTTGCCAACTGTTCATGTACTCATAAGGGTAAACGCCCTTCTAACAAGAGTTGGGTCAAATATTCTTCTGTTATTGGGCAGGACTTTAAGGACATAGCCAGCGCCTCTAATGATCCCATCAAGTGTTGCATAGAGTCATAAAAAGACATGTTATTTAAAGTGAAACACATGTACTTTTCTGATGACTGTGCAATGCATGACACCCTGAAGGCGTCGGTTACTGCTTGCATTATAAGATGAGAGTCGTAACCTCGCAAGTTATGAAAGAAGATGGGCAGCTTCCATGTCTTAGGATCAAACTTTAATTGAAGATTGCATTTACTATGTGCTGCTCCTCTGAACTTTCCACTAATGTGATCATGGTCTCATACTGTTGGATTTTCTGCAAGTGCGGGCGTTAGCTCTAAACCGCAAATCCAACAGTGAGTGGCTGAGTCATACTGTTGTTGATCTTCAGGAGTCATAATAATTGTCTGAGAGATTCAGATTATTAGAACAGACGTTACGCACTTGCTGCATGCGTTCTAAGAAGTATTTTGCAGCATTAGGCCCTCTGTATAATTCTGGCTCTGAATGGGCTCCATCTGACCTGACAATAATGAAGGCAAATGAACAAATCTGATGATTGCTTATTAGAGCTGTTTTCGGAAGTTTCTGTGGGGTTGGCCCTTCATAAGGAACAATAAGTGACTCGAAGTCTGCGTAAACTACGTATGGACTTGTTTGCAGCCGTTTCCAGTTCTTAAACTAACTTTAGATCCGGGTGGGGGTTGAAATTAGTTCTGTATTACAGTCTACAGAACTTTTACAATGTTTTTTATGTTCAAGCACGGCTTGAAAGGATGGAATTCTTGTTAAACATTTTCTACAGAATTCTTGTTTGTGCCCATCTTTTGAAGTATGCTGCATTAGTCTACTCATTGTGCGTATCAATTGTGTAATGTGGTAGCCCTGTTGGTGAAAACATTAGGAGTAAGTCCGCATGACTTTTGGCTGGATCGCCTATTGTTGGGCTGTCTTTAGACACTCTAATAGGCACCAAATTTGTTTTCTCAGACCATGTGTATACATTAACAGTTATTTGCTTATTTTGTTCTTCAAACTGATCAATTTTGTCCACGCTAACAGGAAAGGATATTCGCTAAAGTTAAGATCATTGATGTAAGGCTTATAGTTAGATACTTTCTCTGCGTTTTTGCGGACGTAATGCAGCCTTGCAAGAACACACCACATAAAACATTTGTTGTCCAAATTCTTTATGTTTAGAACTGCTCTTTTTGCAAGTAATGCTGGAGGTAGTGGAATGTGAGACTTGCCTACGATCGGCTCATACTTAGCCTGTTTTAATCTGATCTCTAAGACTTCGCCCTCTGACCAACCAGAGCCTCTCATTTTGGCTTCTTCAGCGGCCACATCAAACTGTGTAAGCAGTTGGTCTGCCCAACCAGGTGTTAAGTCATTATGAGAAAGAATAACCTGTTGTTTAGTTGAGACCCAGACTTCTAGATTTTCTTCATTTATTGTTATATAGTCGATTAAAACAGCTAACATTACTTTAACTGGCGGGTCTATTGTTAGTTTACCTGGACTTGAGAAATAGCATGAGCAACACTTGCCTGTACGTTTGTTGGATCAATGACTTCTAGATTAATATCATTTAAAGCTTTTGACAAACGCTCTCCCTTAAGCATTCCTTCAAACAATTCGTCTGGTCCTTCATATATCTTAGCCATGTTAAGTTTCTTTTCTAACTGAAACTATTTATTTAAATTTTAAAAAAAGTTCTTAATCAGAATCAATATCAACGGTCTTTTTGTGCTTGGGACTCATAAACTAAAGTATAAACGCCCTTTGATGTTGTTAATGCGAGCTGTTTAGAACAGAGTTTAATGTCTCGTTTACTTTTTTAAACATTCCTTTTTTTATCTGCTCGGTGTCTGGCTGTTGAGAAATCTTGCCCTTGCCTTTTTTTGAAGATCAAACTTTTGTCTTTTATAGTCATCAAAATCGGCCTGTAAACGACTAAATTCTTCATCCGTGATGTGCGAGTCAGCTAGTGCTTTATTTATTGTCAGTTTGAACGAAAATAAGTTTAGCTGTTACTAGTTGATCCATAAAGCCGTGTGCTTTGGAGTTTAGGTTTTAATTTTTTTTGCTAGGAGCACTTACCAGCTAATGAACACAGGCCAAGGAGCTAAAGACAACCACCTAGAGTGTAAAGCTGCGGGTGCACCTATTGCCGGTTGCTAAGAGACCAACACTTGTTCCTGCTGATAGTGCACTTACAGTTGATGCTCCAGTATTTAAATCTGTATCAGCATTAAGGCAGCAGAATACCTTCGTTTGGTTTTGCTATATTTTGAAAAAAAAAACAGGTCTTGCTCAGTTTTTGTTGCTTTTGTGTAATGTTGTTAATTGAAAGTTTCTTATGTCGGGGGTTTCTACTATCCCTTCTTTTGGCCGGACTCTGGTGCTGTAGGTACTTTTGCTAATGCGTAACGACATGCTTTTTTAAAATAAAATTAATTTAGTAATGTATAGCTTTTATCTTTTCTTAATTTTAGCTGCCATCATATATTAAAAACAAAGTACTTTAAAAAGTGTTTTATCGCCATCTTTTTTTTGTCAATTTGAATTTTTTATTCCGTCTTTAACAGCTCTCCCCCCACTTCCATGAAACTGTTTATCCTCGTTCCCTTTAGGTCAACCATAAACCTATTTCGTTTTAAAATAATCACGATCTAACACTGGAAGAGGGAGATTTTTAGCAAAAGGGTCAACTGTTGATTTCTACACCCCCCCCGCCTCCAAACATTTTTCCTATTTCGCAAAATGCTGAAAAGGTCTAAGCCCGCTACGAAAATTTCGTTAGACAAAACCATAAATTGAACATTGCACTTTGTTTTTTTGGTTTAATAAACTTTTCACTTGTTTTTTAAAGGGTTTTCTTCTCTCACACAGAAATAAAATATTTTTAAAGGGCGATTTTGCGGGGCATAAAACAAAATTTTCCATATAGTTCGCCTTGCTTTTGGATATTTGATGATAATCACCCCGAATATATTGCTAATTTTGACTGATATTTTTCTAAAATCACCTTCTAAGTGGGGGTTGCAACAATGCAAACTCTAGCGCATTCGAAAGCTTACTTGCTTCGGTTCTGTAGATTTAAAAACACTTTTTGTTTTCATTAAAATTATTTCAAAACAATCTGTCTTTTAATGCTCCTTGAAAGTACGTGCAGCGCATTTAACAACCAAAACTAAGGGGGATGAAAAGCGATTACCATACGATAACTTACAGTTGGGGCTTGTTCCGCTTTAGCATCTCAGCGCCTATTCTGTGTTTTAGTGAATCCTTTTTTTCTTCCTTGAAACGCAAGATCATCCCTTTCATTCGCGGTTAGCCAAGACAGAATAATTAAAAATGCTGCATGTTAAAAAAAATATTCTTGCCCCTCAATTTTTATAGAAATTTTTCTTAACGTTTGCCCGCCCTAGTTTCGCACAACTCCTGTTTGCATCTGTTGCTGCTTCAGTTCTTTTTTGAAAAACCCGCGCAGAGCCTGGCACAATCCTTCATCGCCCTGGGCGAAATTTTGACAGTAAAAATTTACTGAAATCAATATAGGGTTATTTGGGAACAAAAATTTTTTCCGTTTTTTTTCCCTTCACCCCAAAAGGGGTCTTTCACCCTTCTAGGGGGTCAAAAATTAAACCCAAATGTTGCGACTTTTTTAAAAACTAAAAAAAAAGTTAATTTTTTAAAAACACAGAATTGAAGTCGAAGAAGATTATGTTCCCTGACCCGGAACACATGGTAAAAGCCACAGCATCGCTCAGGGGCCCTCATGTGGCATAATTTAACAAACCTAAGGAAAATCATTTTACAGAATTAGGCCAGACCCTCCCAAATTTTATAGCCCCGAATTTTGAAGTAAAAGGCGGCCTTTTGTAGGGAACAACGATAAAGGACAACTGTTCCGCTTACAGAAAAAAAGACCCATTAAAGTTTGGGGCGCGGAAACAATTAACAAAGATTTAAAAGGGGGGGCGAACGAAACCCCTTTGGCCTGTTGACCAAAATTTAAAGGGGGGGAGGCATTTCTAAATTTAAAAACACACTACAAGACTCCCAACAGATAACCAATTACAAAACGAACTTAAATTTAAGTCAGACAGGGGACAAAAATAAATGAATAGAACAAAACCATTCTTCAGAGAAACAGAAATTTAAAAACTATCCGCGATCCCTGTTACCCAGCGGAAAAAAGGGCCCCTTTTGATCATGTTTTGAAACCATTAGAGGGAATTAGAAAAAAATTTAGCAAAACTGGTGAACTAGAGAGCAAATAAAAAGAGAAAAAGAAAAACTCGTTGGGGCTAATGACCCCGGGCATGATAAAAAAGAAAGAAAAACCCCAAAAGACTAAAAGACTCAAAGAACAAATCACAAGACAGAAGGGGCGTCTTCTAAACCGAGAACAATTAGATCTCAACGAGCAGAATAAGAGAAACACAAAAAAAATTTTTACATAAGACACGACACTAGCAGAACGAATACAAGCTGTTTGAGAGCAAGGTCACATTAGTAACTTTAAAACGGCCTTGGGGTTTTGGCAATAAGTCACGGGTGATGGCATTACAGGGGGGGGCGGTGGTCCGGGGTCAGTGCCTCCACCGCCATCGCCTCCATCACCGCTGAAAATCATGGGTAAAAAAACGCTTGATCATCTTGCGGGTTTATTAAAAAATTAGCCATAAAGCCATGGACGCTTACCGGGTAATTAGGGATGCCGTTAGCTGGCTTTTGCTCTGCAGGCAAGTATTGGTTTTTGGGCCAGACTTATGGACATTAGTTCTCTTAATAGTTGGGTTAATTTTAGAAAGATAAGCCCAAGTAACCCTGGGCCCAGTTAATCCAAGAACAATGCTGTCTTTCATATTCATGGTCATTTTTTTTTTTGACTTGGGGGTCTCAACTGTCTCTGGGGTTTTTGGATCGCGGGGATTGGATGACTTTTTTTGGGGGGGGTCGATTTTTTTTTGTTTACTGTTTCAAAATTACGGGCCCAGAATTTTTTTCGTTTTTTCCGACCTTCTTTTCATTCCCCTGCCACAGGATTTCTTTTTGTATTTTATTATTGTCCCTATCTGGAGTCTGAGGTCAGAAGGCAGCATGTATAAACCAGTGCCAACACAAAGTCATTTTCGATTTTGCGTATGTAAAACATTTTGGTACCTTTTAATACTAAAGGTAAATCAACTGTAGAATTAATGGCGTCCTCAAAATTTGCTAATATTTTTTTGTGCACAAAGCCATAAAGGATCGTTATGCTCGATCTCTTGGTGCTTGCAACCAGCAAACACCAAACAAAAGTACAACGATCGTTTATTTCGTTCTTTTCCTGCTTTTTTTTGGGCCCTTTAAAGTGCAAGATAATGTTGTCCAGCTGTTTATGCTCTTGCTCTAGGACCCGAGTGAACACTGTGCTGAAGAAAAGATGTGTAAAAGGATTCCAGTCATAGTTAACTTTTTGTGCACGCCCCCCAAAAAAAAGGGGGCCTAACCATGATTAAGTCCCAAATTTTTTCTAAAGTCTGTCTCGACCCTTTAAATCTTAATATTGAATTCTTACAACCTTTTAAAAGCCCCCATGTCTATTCGTGCTGAATGGATTAAAAGGTTTGTCATTTGGGAATGGCGCTTTCAATTCAGTCAAAAAACCCTGAAGGTGTAATAGAAATGAAATCGACACGACCTCACCAAAGGGATCAGGGGATTTAAGTGATCGGCATACACACTCCCCACCCAGTTGATGCACAAAACACGGCAAAAGGTTTTTGATAAAACTGCATCGGATACTAAACCACACTTTCGGGATGGGGCGTTTTTATAGGAGGGGGAAGATAGCTCTTCAAGGAGTACTAACCTTTACTTGAAAGGGTCAGACTGAGTCACAGAAAAGCAAAAGTATCAGTTTTAATTTTTTTAAAATTTATGCGGCCCAACAGAAAATTTTGCGCCAGAATTTGAATGCCTCATTTTATTTTGTTTAAAAAATGTTTGTAACAAAACAACCCAAGACCGTCCTTCGTTTTTAGAACATGCTATTGAAACGATTGCGGAAACCGAAGGGTTGCACTCCATGAAATTTTTCAAAAGGGGGTAAGGTTTTTAAAAAATGAATCCAAGAATAAAATAAGATTAAAAATAATAATGCAGGAAACGTAGTTCCATTAAAAATACCGAGGTTATTACGGTTTTGCCACTAAAAGAAGCAATGAGTAACTTCGACATTACTCTCAAACTTTAAAAATGCAAACTAAAAACAATTTAACATTCAAGCCCGAAGAAGGAAGTAGGGTTTCATTTTGATAGAAACTAGCTAAAAGTCAGGCTTTACAACTGACAACGACCCATTTATGTTTTTGAGTTACCCAAACAAAACACTTTTGAGGGGGGAAAAACCGCTCGATCTTGCTTACATTCATTACTCTATTTGATTTTTGGCAGCTGACACTGATGAAAACTTTATATGGGAAGGGCCCCCAACGTTTTAAAGAGCTCTCCGTCAGGGAAAACTGCATTTGCGATTAGAAAATTTTACAATTCCCTAATTTACATTTAAAAGATTATTTTGGGGGGGTCGGATCATTTTAAAATAAAAAATCGCAGACAAAGCGAAAAGTTTAAAATTATAACCACACATTTTTTTAGAAATAAAATAATTAGTTTTCTAAAAAAAGTCGCGTGGGCCAGAAGAATCGGGGTTACATTAGCCCTTGGGGGTATAACTTTTGAATTAAAAGACCTTTCAGAGTTTCAGACTTTGAACAGAATGGTGAGATAGGCCTTTGTAGGTTTTGATAACAAAGTGGTATTATAAACGCAAAGAAGTAACGACAACAAAAGGTTTCCTAATAAACAAAACGCAAATTTAAAACAAAAATGCTGGGCCCTATGAATATAAAATAGTTTTGAAAACCACAGCAAATGGGACTTAAACCCTATTTAAATTGGGGGCATAAAATTTGAAATTCATAACCCTTTTTCTTTTTTTTACCGCCAAAAAAATTTTTAGAAAAACATTCAACTCTGGGCCCTTTAATGTAAGTCTTTGCCAGAGGACAATAGTCGGGAAAAAATTGAAATAAAGCCGTATGGGAATAAACATACATCCCCCACAGAAGAAACGTTTTTAAAGATGCTTCTACAAAATTACATTCATTCCGCAAAAAGAAATAGGAACACGTTTACAATGATATTGAAATTTCGTCTAAAGATTTGAAAAGGATGGGGGTTTTGGGGGTTAGTGGCTCCCAAAAGGAAAAACTAATACTGGGAAAACTTAACGTTGAAGTCTTAAAATTACCCTCGATTTTCCCAAAAAGGCGAGATATTAAGGTCATAACAACAAGCAAAAAAATTAAAATTAGTCTAAATAGAAACAAACTTACAGAAATGAATTGGGATTAAACTTACACATTTACCTTTTAGGGTTTTATTTTACTGACAAGTTTTTAACAAGAGTTAAAAAAAATAATAACGATTAAATTAAATTTAAATTTTGTTATAAAAACTTGGAGCAGTTAAACTTTTTGACAAAAACTCCCATTTTTCATTGATTTTGGACAAACGTTTTGGGGAAAAAAAATATTTTCCTAGACCTTTTCAAACTTTTATCGCTATAATTTTTATTTGTTGTAATTTCGTCCAACACTTAAACGGAAAAATGCATATCATGATAGAAGTTTATAGGGGCAGATGATAACATATATTTTAGTTGACCTAGCAAAAATTGATGAGTGTTTGAATACTTTAAAGCGTTGAAGGGAAAACGACACATTTTTTTATAGATGACTGTTCGGCAGAAAAAATATAGTTTTAAAAAAAAGAAAACTTTTTCAAAACTGGCTTTCAGCGGAAGCATGATGGAAAAAGTGGGGGATTTTATGTCAAAAAAATAACTCATTTTTTTAAAAAATTTAGAGAACAGTTTAAAAACTGTATTTTATTTTACAAAAAGACAGAACTCATTTGATGAAGTTTTCGCGAAAAGATGTTATTTAAAAAGCAAAAAACAAAAGATTAAACAAAAACAAAATCTAAAAGTTTAGTAAATTATATTGAAAACGGATAACCCAACACAGTATGTTTGTTTGAAAAAAACGTTTTTTTTTGTTTTTTGAAAAAATGTGTGATGGATTATCATTTTTAATTTATTTTTGAAGTCTTACTTTTCAGAGAACAGTAAAATACCAAGTCTAGGGAAACCGCCCGAAACCAGTTTCGGGCGGGGGAGCTAGACTTGGTATTTTACTGTTCTCTACTTGTTTTAATTAATGTTGCTCCCCAAGGGGTTGAGCACTTAAAAAATTGTTTTAGGCATTTTAAATATACTGATCTATATATATATATATATATCTATATCTATATATATATATATATATATATATATATATATAATATATATATATATATATATATATATATATATATATATATATATATAATCAGAGTTAAAAAGCCACTCAGAACGTTAAAAGTGCTCAACCATGTAGGGAGCGACATACCAGTTTAAAAACAGGATTTTAAAATGGAAGAATTAAAAACCTACAAACTTGTTTCAAGCTAAAATGCTCTCCTCAGGATATACCCTGAGGAGAGCATTTTAGCTTGAAACAAGTTTGTAGGTTTTTAATTCTTCCATTTAAAAATCCTATTTTAAACTGGTATATATATATATATATATATATATATATAATATAATATATATAATATATATATATATATATATAATATATATATATATATATATAAAGAAGAAATAAAACAGGAACCCACTGTAGATTTTGGAGTTTTATTAGTCCAATATTTCGGTTTAAAAAACCTTTCAGGGACTGCACTGTGATGTGCCAATGAAGAATGAAACAAATAAAACAAGAAGCAAGCCCAACAGAACTCATTAAAGAGTCAAAACACTGTTACAGTTAACTGATCTCATACATGGAACATGTTGTTTGAAAATAAAGAAGAAATAAAACAGGAACCCACTGTAGATGTTGGAGTTTTATTAGTCCAATAGTTTGAAAATAAAGAAGAAATAAAACAGGAACCCACTGTAGGCAAAAACGTCGGTGCGGCATTAGAGGAGGATTTATTACTGAAATTATATATATATATATATATATATATATATATATATATATATATATATATATATATATATATATATATATATATATATATAATAAAACAAACTAATAAATTCCAAGGATAAGTACCGAGCACCGTTCCAGCAACTTACAGAGCAGCTTGGTGTTGCAATGACTGCAAAAAATATTGAATTATAAACAAAGCTTGCTCTTATGTCTTAGATTGAAGAAATAGGGGGAGATACGCATTCATATCTGCAGTGGTAGATGATTCTGCCAAACTGACTGTATGTGCGTGAGTGGTGAATGGGGAAATAAATAGATAAATAAATGCTTCTCAAAATGACCCTTCAGCAAGCTTATATACTCCAAGGGGAGACACCCTCCAATAGGGAGGGAAACTCACTAACATATAACTCCTGTCATATACCGATATTTCGAAACTTGGTTGTTTCTCCTCAGTGATCGCGGAAAGTGGTAATTTGACTCCTCTGCCTTTTCAGTTTTAAGAAGAATGCAATCCCAGAAAAGGCTGGTGTGCAATGCCGTAGTATGTTTGTTGAGTTTTCAAAAAACTAACCAAAGGTGCCATCTAAGAAGCAAAAGAAAATCATGAAAGAACAAAACAAGCTACATTTTCTTGTGAAAAGTAGAAAATATAAAAAGATATCCTCTAAGACACAAGTGCTGAGGGCCAGTTCTTGGAATAAATCCGCAAGGGACTAAAATACAACAAACTAATAAATTCCAAGGATAAGTACCAAGCACCGTTCCAGCAACTTACAGAGCAGCTTGTTGTTGCAATGACTGCAAAAAATATTGAATTATAAACAAAGCTTGCTCTTATGTCTTAGATTGAAGAAATAGGGGAGATACGCATAAACAAAGCTTGCTCTTATGTCTTAGATTGAAGAAATAGGGGGAGATACGCATTCATATCTGCAGTGGTAGATGATTCTGCCAAACTAACAGTATGTGCTTGAGTGGGTGAATGGGGAAATATATATATATATATATATAATATATATATATATAATATATATATATATATATATATATATATATATATTTATATATATAATATATATAGACAAAAAGAAAAACACAAAAACACAACAAGCTGGATTTCATTTCCAAATATTTCGAGGCCTTGCGACCTCTTCCTCAGTGGGACCTTTAATGGCAGTTTTCCACACTGTAACTGACAAAACGAGTGGAAATTTTAGTTGGAAATTGAACAGTTCTCGTCTGCTTTTTCTCTGTCAGGTGAGGAATACTCACGTGCCTGCTAGCAACATCATTCACTTGATTTTACATTACCACCTACACATGAATCTCCCGTCCGCTCCCATCTTTCCTATATATATGTATGTATCTCCCCCTATTTCTTCAATCTAAGACATAAGAGCAAGCTTTGTTTATAATTCAATATTTCTTGCAGTCATTGCAACACCAAGCTGCTCTGTAAGTTGCTGGAATGGTGCTCGGTACTTATCCTTGGAATTTATTAGTTTGTTGTGTTTTTAGTCCCTTGCGGATTCATTCCAAGAACTGGCCCTCAGCACTTGTGTCTTAAGAGGATATCTTTTTCTTTAAATTTTCTACTTTTCACAAGAAAATGTAGCTTGTTTTGCTCTTTCATGATTTTCTTTTGCTTCTTAGATGGCACCTTTGGTTGGTTTCTTGAAAACTCAACAAACATACTACAGTATTGCACACCAGCCTTTTCTGGGATTGCATTCTTCTTAAAACTGAAAAGGCAGAGGAGTCAAATTACCACTTTCCGCGGTCACTGAGGAGAAACCACCAAGTTTCGAAATATCGGTATATGACCAGGAGTTATATGTTAGTGAGTTTCCCTCCCTATTGGAGGATGTCTCTCCCCCTTGGAGAATATAAGCTTGCTGAAGGCTCATTTTGAGAAGCATTTATTTTATTCAATATTTCTTGCAGTCATTGCAACACCAAGCTGCTCTGTAAGTTGCTGGAACGGTGCTCGGTACTTATCCTTGGAATTTATTAGTTTGTTATATAATATATATATATATATATATATATATATATATATATATATATATATATATATATATATATATATATATATTGAATTATAAACAAAGCTTGCTCTTATGTCTTAGATTGAAGAAATAGGGGAGATACGCATTCATACCTGCAGTGGCAGATGATTCTGCCTACCTAACAGTATGTGCTTGAGTGGGTGGATGGGGAAAAATAAATGCTTCTCAAAATGAGCCTTCAGCAAGCTTATATTCTCCAAGGGGGAGAGACATCCTCCAATAGGGAGGGAAACTCACTAACATATATCTCCTGGTCATATACCGATATTTCGAAACTTGGTGGTTTCTCCTCAGTGACCGCGGAAAGTGGTAATTTTGACTCCTCTGCCTTTTCAGTTTTAAGAAGAATGCAATCCCAGAAAAGGTTGGTGTGCAATACTGTAGTATGTTTGTTGAGTTTTCAAAAAACCAACCAAAGGTGCCATCTAAGAAGCTAAAGAAAATCATGAAAGAGCAAAACAAGCTACATTTTCTTGTGAAAAGTAGAAAATATAAAAAGATATCCTCTAAGACACAAGTGCTGAGGGCCATTTCTTGGAATGAATCCGCAAGGGACTAAAATACAACAAACTAATAAATTCCAAGCTTTGTTTATAATTCAATATTTCTTGCAGTCATTGCACACACCAAGTGCTCTGTAAGTTGCTGGAACGGTGCTCGGTACTTATCCTTGGAATTTATTAGTTTGTTATATATATATATATATATATATATATATATATATATATATTATATATATATTATATATATATATATATATATATATAAAATATATATATATATTTAGCTGGATTACACCTTTGGGAGACAAACACAGTTGGAGAAATACTTTGGGGAGACATTTTCAATAGGGAGAAAATTTTGTGTCTCCTTAGCGTTTTGGCAGTTTTTCTTTGGGAAGTGTCGGTGTAAAAAGATACAAAAATTCGTTCTCATGATTGCTGATGCAAGAAAAGGTTGAACGGAACAGTCCATTTTGGTTTTTAGGTAGCGAAGGTTTAAAAATTCAAGTTTAAAAACAGGCACATATATCTCATGGTGTTAGAAAACGTTTATTAGGAGGAAATTTACTTTCTGTTAATTACAAAATTGCAGCACACTATATTTTTTATTGAATTAGTGCAGGTATTTTCAAAAGACAAAACTTCGTTACAATGTATTTTAAATTTTTGGATTACAAGTGGTTATGTAAAATATATCCCCGATATATGATTTGGACTCTCCAGATTTGCCGTCAGACATGCAGCTAAACGGAGACCCATACACCCATTCTGATTGGCTGTTCAAAGATTCAGGATTCCTTCTATTTATAGCACTGTGGACTCCATCCACCAAGAAAGTGTTGCGATGCTTCGCAGCAGAAGTTGAGCGAAATTCATACTCTCCAGATTTGCCGTCAGCTGCCATGAGTAGCTGGTCTTGTCAAATGTTCAAGGCCAAAGACTGTTGTATTGCTTGGAACGAGACAGGTAAGAGTGCACTTGTTTATTTACTTTTGTTGGTTTTTCTAGTTTTTTGCTAACAGTTAGATTCCGTTTTAATTTGCTAAAGCCTGTACTGCGTTGCTTAAAACCACACGACTTGCTTCATCGTAATTAAACCTCTGGCCAGAGGCAAGAATGCTCCACCCATTGACCTAGTTTCGTGGTCTAGAACTCCGACAAACATGGCTTCGTCAGCAGCACAAGTAGCGTGTTTTAGTGATATTTCAGACGACATTACCGAGTCATTTTTGCCTAACCAAACAACATTGCCGCAGCGACAGGGAGCTACATTGTTTAAACACGGACAGAATATGTGTAAAATATTTCGACCTGAAGAGAAGTTTGTGTTTTCTTTGGTTGCCTCAGCAGCGTACATGTCACGGAGCACCATTCTGCTGTAAGTCTTTCCCCTCTTCTTCTCTCTTTTTTTTCTTCTTCTTAATCCGCATTTCTACTCCCTTTCTTTTTTTTTCTTTTTTTCTTTTTTTTTATACCTTTGTGGTGATACAGCATGTCTGACTTCATAGACTTAAAACACGCACACATATACACACAAGACAAAACAATCTGGATCTAGATCAAGGTCAATTTTGTCTTTCTTTACCAGTCTTGACCATGTATCACTGAAAGTGGAAAGTCGTTCAACAAAAGAGCAAAATCAGACAAAAGACCCGCTCACCATGCACTTCTGTTTGTTCTGCTACTAATGGACATTTATTTACTTTTATTTTGGAGCAAAAAAAAAAACACATTACAATGGTGCAAAAATTATCTCAGTCGGACATGGGTAACGAAAGTTACGATTTTTTAAGTGATTAAAATTTTTAACACATAAATGTGTTGGGCGTCTGTGATGAGTTTTCAACCCTTTGGACATTTAAGACACTGTAACTCTGCAAATCCTGAAGCAATATGCATAAATTGTACACCAATAGAAAGCTGAAGGACTGCACATGACCACCAACATACTTTCAGCTTGACAGGCCAAAACGCTAAGGAGACACAAAATTGTCTCCCAATTCAAAATGTCTCCCAGAAGTATTTCTCTAACTGCGGTTTGTCTCCCAAAGGTGTAATCCAGTTATATATATTATATATATATATATATATATATATATATATATATATATATATATATATATATTGAATTATAAACAAAGCTTGCTCTTATGTCTTAGATTGAAGAAATAGGGGGAGATAAGCATTCATATCTGCAGTGGTAGATGGTTCTGCCTAACTAACAGTATGTGCTTGAGTGGGGAAAGATAAAATCAATGCTTCTCAAAATGAACCTTCAGCAAGCTTATAGTCTCCAAGGGGGAGACACCCTCCAATAGGGAGGGAAACTCACTAACATATAACTCCTGGTCATATACCGATATTTCGAAACTTGGTGGTTTCTCCTCAGTGACCGCGGAAAGTGGTAATTTGACTCCTCTGCCTTTTCAGTTTTAGGAAGAATGCAATCCCAGAAAAGGCTGGTGTGCAATACCACAGTGTGTCTGCCGAGTTTTCAAAAAATCAACCAAAGGTGCCACCCAAGAAGCAAAAGAAAATCATGAAAGAGCAAAACAAGCTACATTTTCTTGTGAAAAGTAGAAAATTAAAAAAAAAAAGATATCCTCTTAAGACACAAGTGCTGAGGGCCAGTTCTTGGAATGAATCCGCAAGGGACTAAAATACAACAAACTAATAAATTCCAAGGATAAGTACCGACCACCGTTCCAGCAACTTACAGAGCAGCTTGGTGTTGCAATGACTGCAAGAAATATTGAATTATAAACAAAGCTTGCTCTTATGTCTTAGATTGAAGAAATAGGGGGAGATAAGCATTCAGATAAGCATATATATATAACGACCACGATGGCTAAGACGTTGTTGCTGTTGTTGTTTCTGCGGCTGTGGTTGTTGTTGATGATGCCAATGATGCTGATGATGATGATGGTGATGATGATGATGATGAACATTAAATCCCCCTCTCCATTCTCTTACAGAAAGACATCTGGGAATAGGTGGGTGGGAGTCATCTTAGTCATGATCCGATTAACTCCCCATCTGTTATAAAGTAACTCCCCTGGTGTCGTTTCATGTCAGAAATATACGTGTACACATTAACTCCCAGGGGAGTTATTCTAAACTGTGAAAAACTGACACCCCCCCCCCCCCCTTAGTGGGCAGGGAGTTAAACTTTTACACACCTGGATTAACTCTTGTGAGTTTATCTGGATATAGCACAGACTAACTCCCAGGAGGGTCATTCTGTTACAGGGTTGGAGTTAAGTCTGATATATGTACAAAATGACTCCCCTCTTAAAGCTTTTCAAGAATGTGTTGAGACTTGTACAAAAAAGATTTTAGAACATTTTGAAGTTTTACTGAGTGGAGTTATTTTAGCACAGGGAGGGAGTCATTCTACTTTAACTCCCGGGGAGTTAAAATATACATATGAACAGTTTAACTCCCTGGGAGTTAAACCATTCGGGGAGTTCAAACTTTTCGTTACACCGGAAAACTAAGATTTTCAGACCTGCTATTAACAAACTAAACCCATCATCATTTCATGTCATCATTATCGTCAGCATTGGCGGCAGCAGCAGCAGCAGCATCAACCTCTGTCTCCATCTTCACCTCGTTGTCATCATCATAATCATCATCGTTATCATCATCATCAGCAGCAGCAGCAGCAGCAGCATGATCATCAACATCATCACAGTATCATCGTCCTCGTCGTCGTCATCATCATCATCATCACCATCATCATCATCATCATCATCATCATCATCATCATCATCATCATCATCATCATCATCATCATCATCATCATCATCCACGTTCACGTAGTCATAGTGTTTGTCTTTTCATGGCAAATCCTTGTTAACATTTTTTTAAGTCTTCCAAGCCAAACATAATCATTGATATTGTCACAAGACATCCACCATTAATAGCTCCAACAGCTTAACAACACTGTTGTTGTCATCATCAATGTTATTTTTCTGCTGTCAATTACTATTATGGTAACGAGCAACAGAAGCACACAAGTAACAGTGGCAGCAACAGCAGTAACAGTGCATCATTATCAATTTTTGTCACTGTCACTAGTATAATAGTTACAACTATTCTTCAAGACATGACTTACCAAACATCAGACACCGATATTCATTATAAGTCACTCTTGGGTGGTAGGCAACCGTCTGATCATCCCACTGAAAGATTCGTCGGTAGCTGCAATGCAATATTACTTGTTTCATCTCTCTCTCTCTCTCTCTCTCTCTCTCTCTCTCTCTCTCTCTCTCTCTCTCTCTCCTCTCTCTCTCTCTCTCTCTCTCTCTCTCTCTCTCTCTCTCTGTGCTGTACTCATCATTAGCTGCGCATTTGTTTAGCTCTAAAAACTGCTTAATTAAATTACTTAATGATGTGGCCGATTACTAAACCTAGATTTTGCAGACAGGTCTGAGTGGTGCCATTTTGATTTTGGGTCACACTGTGATCGCTCTGTGCCTGTATTTGTGGTGTTTATGATGAAAGAAGCCAGAAATCGAGATTCCATGAGACAATGGTCTTTGAAACTTTGAGGATGGTGTCATAGTTTGTTCTCTCCTGACACTGGTGTTCTGTAAATAAGAATTAATTGCTTTTTAGCGAAGAAGAATTCCCTACCGCAGACCAACCTCACTACTGGTGACCTCAGAGACAGTGTCGACGAATTCCGTACTTCAACCAGCACACCAGGAGCTACGCCAACCACCCAACATCCCTCAAATCGGGATTTCATGTCCTTGCTCCACACTTTGAATACAAACTTTGATAAAAATGAAAGGCGACATGAAGATGGTGGCGGGAGAGG
>JAFLJL010003832.1:0-18405 GCA_018398815.1 Conus ventricosus
AGTTTTTTTTGGGGAAAATGCTTTTTTTCACGGACAATTTTTTTGTCATCTGGCAAAAATTACATAAAGGGCCAAGTTGAATGCTTTTCTGAAACTTTTTTGAGGCTAAAAAAGTAATGGCTTATGAATTCAAATTTTATTTCCCATTCTAAATATGGTTCTAAGTGCCATTGCTGTCAGGTTTTCGAACTATTTTATATTCAAAACAGGCCAGCATTATTTGCTTTACATTGCGCATTTGCTCTATTTAGGAAACTTTTTATTGTCGCCAACCTCTTTGCGTTATAATCGCCATCTTTAGTGTACTCAAACCATACAAGTGCCTATCTCACATTCTGTTCAAAGTCTTAACTTGCAAGGCTTTTAATTCTAACGTATACACCTCACAGCGCCAATGAAAACTCTGGTTCTTCTGGCCCACGCGACATTTTTTATACAACTTATTATTTATTTCCAAAACAATGTGCAGGTTATCACATTTTACGACTTTCCCCGTTTTGTCTGTGATTTTATATTAAATGATCCAACCCCCCACAAACTAATCTTTTAAACTGTAAATTAGGGAATTGTATAATTTCATAATCGCAATATGCAGCTTTCCCTGAGGGAAGAGCTCTTAAAACAGTTGAAAGACTTCATCATATAAGTTTTCATCAGTGCTTAGCTCATCCAAATGAACATAGAGTAATGAATGTAATGCAAGATCGAGCGGATTTTCTCCCTCATAAGTATTTTGTTTGCTGCAACTCTAAAACTATGAGTGGTCGATTGTCAGTTGTAAAGCCTAACATTTTAGCTAGCTCTCTATCAAAATAGTAACCTACTTCTTCTTTTTCAGGTATGAATGTTAACATTGTTTTTAGATTTGCATTTAAGTTTGAGAGTAATGTTGAAGTAGCTCATTGCTTCTTTTAGTGAGCAAAATCCGTAATAACCATCAGGTATGATTAACTGGCCAACTAAGTTTCCTTTATTATTAAATTTTTGAATCTTATTATTCCCCTTGGGTTCACTTAATTAAACCATACGACTTTGTAGAATATTTCATGAGTGCGACCATTTGGTTCCGCAATTGTTATCAATAGCATGTTTTTAAAAAAGAAGGACGGTCTTGAGTTGTTATTGTTACAAACATTTTTTAAACAAAATAAAAATGAGCGCGTTTAAATATACTAAAGATGCAAAATATTCTGTTGGGCCGCACTACAATCTTAAAAATATAGCAACTGATACTCTTGACATTGCTGTAACCCAGACTGTCACTTTTCATAAAAAGGTGAGTACTCCATTAATGCAGATATCTTAACCCCCCTATTAAAAAAGACTACATCGCAAAAGTGTGGTTTAGTCATCCGATGCAGTTTTATCAGAACCAGTAGAGAACGTAGATATACCAATCCTGGGCCCCACTTCCGCCCCAAACCTTTTTCGGGCAAAAGTAACCCGGTTTTGGTATATTACTTTCTCTGACAAGTAAGACTTCAAATTGTTTCCTAATAAATTTCGCGCCAGCCCCTTTTCAATTATCTTTTTGGGGGAGACATCCCCAAAACTAAAAGGGCGAACACTGTGCAACACCCCTAATTGGGGGTTTGGGGGTTTGGGCAGGCAGTCCCATGTAACTCCCCCGGGACGGATCCTAGGGGCCTGAAATTTAAATGGTGCCATGGGGAACAAGCAATCCTTCCCCCCGAGCTATAACATACTGTCTGCTTTTCCAAAAAACTCCGCACACACACACACACACAACCCACCCCCACACCCCTTTCTCTTCTCTCTCTCAATTAAATGTCTAAAATCCGCACCTCTTCTGCTAATTTCAAACTACAAACTTTGTACTAGACGGGCAGACACGGGGCAAAAACCCTGTCACTAATTTACGCTGCGGCATTTTGCACCTAGCCTGTGCGTGAAAACGAAGCACACTCGCGGGGGTTGCACCACATTGCATCAGAAATTCAGATTGCCACGTCACGCACCGATCGGGGCTGTCCGTGACACGCTGGGGTCGCATTGTTGTTGACCCACCACACAAGAGGCTGTGTTTTCTGACGCGCAGTTGTGACCATGTGTTTTACTTGTGTTTATTTTAAAAAATGGCTAAAACGTTACGAAGAACAGGTTGTGCATTCGGGGCCCCAAAATTTTTTTTAACTGCGTAGGTATTTGTTGAAAAAAATGGGCGAAGGGTTGTAAAAACCGGAGAATTGTTTTTCTAGAAAAAAAAAAAAAAATCAAAACTGTTTTGGAAATAAAACGATATCTTAAAGGGTTTTGTTGTTAAAGGAAATGAAACAAGATGTACCATTTTAAAATACTTTTGGCTTCGATGAGATGTTCCTATTAAAAAAAGGCGCTGCATTGTTGAAGTGGCCGAAGCAAAACAAACCTCACGCGTTGATTGTTGGGGCGGCGGGAACAGAAAAACCCAGTTTAAAAAACGGGGTTCATTTCTTAAGGCGGAGGTAAACACGGCTGTTTGTATGCTAAAAACTTTTTTTGAAACATTTTTGTGTTCCTTCAAGTAAAAATGTTCTCAGTTTGTATTAACTTGATTGATTGTTTAACTACGTTTCGGTTCATGTCAAGCTGATCTGTTATTAAGATTTTATACTTTTCTACTTTTTTAAATTTCTAACCAGTTCCTCCCTTTCAGTGTCCCCTTATGCAACGGGGCGATTTTCGAATTTTCTGGCAAAAAAACAAATGGGGTTAGGCAGCCCTTAAATTACCAGTATGGAGGGGGAGTAGGTGGGGCCAGCACAATTTCATAAAAATGCCCCAAAATAAAAAAGACGATTACTACTAGGGCGATTAGAGCCGCCATAAAAGCTGGGGACAGGTAATTGCTGTAACTCTGCCAAACCCAGTTGCAAGCCTGGTTAAAAAAGGGGAGCAGAGCAAACTGGCCCAAACAACCCTATTATCGCTTCCGCCAATGACGCAGCACCTGAAAAGTCGGGGGCAAACTGTTAAACGCCCCTATTGATCGTTGCACAAAGCGCGGCAGCACCACAAAGCCACGGAAAACACCCAAACGCCCTATTGATTTTGGGGGTTATTGGGTTGCGCGCAACAAAACCCTTTTTTCAAAAAGCAAGAAGGGGGCCCATATTTATTTTTTTTGTTGGTTTTTGCCCCCCCACGCCGCACGTCCCCCACCCCCACCCCGGGACTTCTATTGGGTTTTTTGTTGTTTGTTTGTGTTGTTTTTTTTTTGTCCTGCCCCCCCCCGCACACCCCTCCCACCCCGCATGCCACCTCAAGTTCCTTCAAATTTTTTAAAAGTTTTTTTCCAAGTTCTTATTAAGTTACTTCTAATTTGTTTTTAAGTCATTCTCAAGTTCCCCCCAAGTTCTTACTTAAGTTACTTCAAGTTTTAAAAAGTTGCCCAATTTTTTTAATATTCTGATCAGTTATAATTAATTTTAATAATTTTTTGATTAAGTTCTTGATAGTTTTTGGGTTTAAAGTCTCCTTTAAGTAAACCCAAATTTTTATTAAGTTATCTTATAATTTTCAAAAAAAACAACTTTTTTTTATCTTAAATATAATGCTTAAAATAGTACCACACACGCCCCAAAAAAAAAGGTCACGTTGAAATTCTTCCAGCGTTTGCATAATCTTTAAGAAGTTTTTACACCGAACAAACATTGATTTCAAATTTGGCTATGGAAATGTCTTTTTAGACCCCTGTCTTTATTTATTGACTTTTTATTTTTTTAAAACGCCCTATCTATTTTTATTTAAAAATTTTAAAATTAATTTTAAAATATTATTCCAATTTTAAATGGGTCAAATGAGTTTGTTATTGGGGGTTTTGGCGGGTTTGGGTCTTTTCTGATTTATGCTCAGATTTTTTTGATTTCTTTTGTTTCTGTTCCATTGTTATATATTTTATAGCCGAAAAACTGCCCCCCAAAAGCAGCAAGGCGCCAAAAATGGCAACAGTTTTAAGTTCATATTCCCTGAAACTTTTTCGGCCCTTTTATCCATGGGGTTTTTATGCTGGCATTGAATTAACTTTTTTCTGGGGTTGGGGGTGTTATTTTTTATGATGAGTTATATTCTTAACATTAATTTTTTTTTTTCTGTTCCACTCTGCTAATTTTTTTTGCTTCAACAGCCCCGGGTTTTTTAATTCTCCCCCGAATTTGCGTTTTTTTGCTGATTTTCTGGGTTGGTTACTTTCCCACCCGGTTCATGTTTTTTTTTTTGATTTTTCCCCCCTTCTTTTGAAGGGGAAAAAAAATCTATTGATTAAAAGTTTTAATCCCATATAAAAGGGGATAACAATGTTTTAAAAAATTTTAGTATAAATCACATCCTAGAGACTCTAATGACTTTTTTAAAAGGGTCTTGCGTTAAAACATCGTAAGACTTGTTCAGAATCAAAGGGGGCAAATTACGACTGTTTAGTGTACAAACAAAAACCGTTTTCCCCACACTTTTCAACCATTCAGACCCCCCTGCGCCTCATACCTGTTATATATTTTTAATGTCTTTGGAACATCTTTAATTTGTTCTATGCTGAATTCATTCCGAGGAACTTTTGCAACGCGCCAAAAATACAACCCCTCCCTTTTTGGGGAAACCCTTGGCCATCAACTTGGGCTTTTAAGTTCGGGAAGGTTTAGACCGCCTTGTAGCTGTATAGATCACATGTTTATGTTTTTTTTTAAATTAAATTATTTTTTTTTTAAAAAAGGCCCGAAAAAACTGTTCCAACCCTTTTTAAACCATTCTGCGTTATTGGAGGGCTAAAGGGAGGTACTCAAAGCTTGGTAAAACTTTTTAAAAATTAAACCCGCAAACTTGGCAAACCCAGACTTGAGGATTCAGCAAAGTGATTGTACATTGCAGCTTCGGTGCCCAAAAAAATTTCTAGTCAAGCAAGGGAAAATTCCCGGGCAATATAAAAAGTAAGAAAAAAATACATTTTAAAAAAAGGGTTCATCCCAATAATGAAGGCGGGGCTTTTGAAAGCGCTTGCTTTAGCGGAAGTAAATTTGCCATTTATAAAATGCGGATGCGGCGAGAGAAAAGACATAACAAAACTATGGGGAAAATAGCGCTGCCAAGACGCCTAAGAAAAGCAGGATTTAGCAGTTTGATTTTTAATGACACAGAAAAAACGGGCAGCGCTTACATATTTAAAAAGTTGAACAAGCAAAAAACAATTTATCTAAACAGGCAAACCGGGCCCAAAATTGCCCCCACCTTTAGCGATTTTTATCAACCATCAAAAAAACAAAGAGCAAGAAATCGGGTTTTTTGTCTTTTGGGAGACCTTGTTTTTTGTTGACATAATATTGGCTGAGTAAAATAACAAAACTTTATTCGCCCCAAAAGGGTATTGGAAGGGGAACACAGCAATACAAAAATAAACCAACAGTGGGGTTAGTGAACAAAAAGCAAAAAATGGGTTATCAAACAACGATTTTTTCAAAATTTTTTTACCTTGCCCCAAACGAATACAGAGACCACACTTTGTAAACAAACCGAACGACACTCATCAAATGGTCTTCTATATTTACCCTGTTTTCGATTAGAAAAAAAGTTTTTAAGTACCACCACGTCATTGACATGGCTTAAAGATACAAAGATGGGGACCTTTAAACAAAAGAGTGCTTCTGCTTTTTGCTGTTGCCATACAACTGTTTAAAAACCAACAAAGCCCCAAACTTCCCCTCGCATGATCAATTTGATGAGGAAAAGAATTTAAAGGGCGGGAATAAATTATTGTTAAACAAATTACCAAAAAAAAAAGGGGCTAGGGTTCACGATCACAGCTTTAGTCAAAACTTTAAAAACAGTTAGCTAAAGACTTTTCCCACCATTCACAGAAGTGATTAAAATTTCCGCAACACAAAATGGGTTAAAAAGATGCCTCATTTTGCCGCATGAATATGAAAAATTTAAAAAGGTCAAAACCCATAAAAAGAAATAAAAAGAAAAACAAAAAAAATTTTTAAAGGAAAGTTTTCACCCGGAAACTATTACCTTTTGGGGTTTAAAAGTATGTACCTTATTTCCCGGGGGAAGCAAAAGGGGGAAACACTGCCAGGAAACCCGATCCAGTTGGGATGTTGACCCGTAAAAATAAAAAAATTGAAAAAATAAATCCCCCCGTGTATTATTTACGAAAACTGAACAAAAAAAAAACCCCCCCAAAAAAGATCTTTTAAAGAAAACTGCGATAATCCCCCCGGGGCACAGTTCCTTTTTTAATTAATTTAGGGTTTCCCATGCCCTTTTGCTATGAAAACCCGGGATAACAAACACCCGTTTTGTTTTTTGTTCTATCAAAGACTTTTTGTTAAAACTGTTGTGTTGATCTCATGAGATAATCGCATTTTTTCGTTGTCTGTGAAAAGTTTATTCCAAAAAATGCTTTTTTATTGTCATGTGATATTTTTGATGCACAACGCTGGGATTTTCCCTTGCTTTTTTAATGATTTTTCCGGCTCGAAATACTGTCTTTTTTTGCCCTTTACCCCCAACCCTTTGATCCCTTTCCGATAATTCTCTTCTCTTTCCAAACCTTTTATTAAACGGATGAATGCAAAGGCAAAATTTTTGGGGTATAGAGTGTCGTACCACCCCCATGCCTTTTTGCCACTTCGGTTTATTTTTTATAGATGTTTTCAGTAGAATTCAAAACAAAACGTCTGTTCTTGTAAAGTACTCGGGACTCAGGATACGGGGGCTTAAAGTAGTCATAAAAAAACTCTAAATAAAAAACTTTGATAATTCTAAAACTAACCCAATAAATACGGTTTGTTAATTTGATTTTTTTTTTTTAAACCCAAAAAAAGCTGATCATGAAACTTCTAAAAGCCCCTGATAATTTTTTTTTGAAGTTAGCTTAAATTTGGCTTCGCTCTTGGTGCCAATCAACATCTTTCGCTGTGGGATTCTCCAAGTTTTTTCCGAAACAGTGTTGTTCCAACTTAAAAAAGTTTTTTTTTTTAAACATCTGGGATTTGGTTTAAGACAGTGTTTTCAGATGTAGGTTTTCTGAACTGTCTTGACGAAAGCAATTTAAAAAGGACAGTTTTAAAATTTAAAACCCATGTCTTAAAAAAAATTGTAAAAGTCTTAATGAAAGACTAATTTTTTTGCCTCGAAGATTTAGGCACAAGTTTGGGGGGTTCTTTGGTTATTTTAGACTTTTTGCTGCTAATGGATATCATTATGCAGGTCGGGATTTTCATGGGGATATTCTAAGTCAACTTCTGAATTATCCACCGTCGATGGGCGCAATCTGCCCAACCACTTTAAGCCTTTTGAATATTTTGGGAGTTTCGTGTACTTTTTAAATTTTGGAAATGGAAGTGATTGCCCCATTCCCCCCCCCCCTACAGATTTTTTGAACAAAATAAGAGATTTTTAGCCCTTTTATTTGGGATCATAGCGTCCAAGTATTTGTTGTTTGCTTTACATATGATGCGACGCCATAAAAATTCCTCCCGCAACCCTTTTTTCAATCATCTGAATCAGGGAAAAATTGACAATAAATCAATTGTACTCCAGTAAATTTTAAGAAAGCTCCCAATCACCCCGGGCGCAGAAATGAATGCCGGGGGATCCAAACATAATGTTTCAGCAGGTTTTCGAATTTTCAAAAGACCCGCCAAAACATACATCAGCCATCAAGTAAATCATATAGTCTCCCATCGTTTAAAAACTAATTCCCACCATCTTGGTTTTGCTGTAACAGAATCACAAATTGCCCTTTTCCCTCTAAACTAAAAAAACCCCCTTTTTAGGGGAAGTGTGTCTTCATAAACCTTTTCCCAACTGTTCATGTTTTCAAAGGATAAACCCCTTTTTAACGAGATTTGGGTCAAAATATTCCCCGTTTTTGGGCGCTTTAAGACATAGCCATGCTTAAATGATCCCATCATGTGCTGCATAAGTCATAAAAAGACTTTTTATTAGATTAAAGCACAGTACTTTCTGATGATGTCAATGCATGACACCCTAAAGGCATCTCACTGCTTTCATTATAAGGAGTCGTAACCTCGAAGTTGTAAAGAAGTGGGATTCCTTCTTTTTCAAACTTTAGTTGAAGATTGCATTTACATGTGCTGCTCCTCTAAACCTTCCCTAATTGATATGGTCTCTTACGTGGGTTTTTTCCTCACTGTTTTTCAACCAAAAACCCAACAATGTGTGGTGGTCATACGTTTTGGTCTTCAGGCCATTATGTTTCAGAAAGTTTAGATATTAGAACGTCATTACCACTTGCTGCATGCGCTGTAAAAATCTTCTAGCCGCATTTGGCCTCTGTATAATTCTGGCTCTGAATAAACCCACCCGCCCTAACAATAAAAAGGAAATAAAAAAAAAATCTGATGATTTCATTAAATTTTTTTTTCGAAGTTTTTGTGGCGCTGGCCCTTTCATAAGGAACAATGATATTCAAGTCTGCGTAAACTACGTAGGAGAAGTTGCTTTTTTTTCCAGTTTTTAAAACTAACTTTAATCCTGGGGGGGGGCGAAATTGTTTGTTTACAGTTACAAATTTTTCAAATTTTTTATATTTTCCTCGCGCTTGCACAGAGGGCTTCTGTTAAACATTTTCTGAAAATTTCTTTTTTGTGCCCATCTTTAAAGTATGCGCTTTATTTTCTCATTGTTCGTATCAATTGAATGTGGCAGCCCCCGGTGAAACTTGTGTAATCAAATTTTTTGTCTGGCCCCAATTGGGGATGTTTTGGGGAAATTTTAATCGGCTGTAATTTGTTTCTCTCCCATGTGTAGATATTGCGGTTTTGGGTTTGTTTTGCTCTTCAAACGATAAATTTTGGTTACACTAACGGGAAAGGGATATTCCATGAATTAAAGATCTTTGGTGTATCCCGATTTATCACCTCTCTCGTGGTCGCGGACATGAGAGCCTTGCAAGAACACCCAAAAAATTTGTCGTCTGAATTTTTTATTTTAAAACGCTTTTTCGTCCCGTGCGGAGGTAGGGGAAATAAAAGCCTTGCCAACAATCGCGCTCTTAATTTTTTAATCTGATCTCTAAAACTTCCCCCCGCCCCAACCAGACCCCTTCATTTTGGCTTCTTCGCGGCAGCGTCAAAATTTGCAAGCAGTTCGTCTCCCCCAACCGGTGTTTAAGTATTATTACAAAGAATATCGTGTTTAGTTAGCCCCAACTTCTAGATTTTTTTTTTTTTTATTTTCTATCTTAAAACGCTAAATTATTAAGGGCGGGTATTTTATTTGCCTGGAACTTAAAAATAGAGAACAACAGCCTGTATTTTTTGTTGGTCAATGACTTCAAAAATAAATTCTTCGTGCCTTAAAAACGCCTCTCTGGTTTCCTTAAAACAATTCTCTTGCCCTTTCATATATTTAGCATGCTGTTTTTTTTTTTCAAAGCCAAAATATTTTTAAATTAAAAAAAAATATTTAAATAGAACCAATACAAGGGTCTTTTTGCGTTTGGATCATAAACAAAAAGTAAAAAACCCTTTTGGTTTGTTAATGTAGCTGTTTAAAAACAGATTTAAATTTCTTTTATTTTTTAAGCATTTTTTTTTTATCTCTGGGGGTTGGCTGTTGAGAAAAATTTCCCGCCTTTCTTGAAGACAAATTTTTTGTTTTTTGTATCTAAAATCGCCGAAACGATTAATTCCACCCCGTGATGTTTGAGTCAAAAGGTTATTTTTTGCTTTTAAAACGAACAAAAGTTTAGCCGTTATTATTGAACCATAGCTGTGGTTTTTGGAGTTTAGTTTTTAATTTTTTGCCCCGCACTTACAGTAATAACCGGGCCGAAGTAAAGACAAACCCCTAGGGGTAAATGGGGGTGCCCCTACCCCGTTGCTAAGAGACCAACACTCGTTCCTGGATAGAGACTTATGTCGATGCCCCATATTAACAAAAGTAACAGCTTAAAGACGAAAAAAACCCTACGTTTGGTTTTGCTGTATTTGAAAGGCCCTTTGCTTAGTTTTTGTTGCATTGGGGAAATTTGGTTAATCTGAAGTTTTTATTTTGGGGGTTTTACTATCTCTTTTTTTGGGCGGCGCTGTAGGCACATTTGGAAAAAACCGAACAACATCTTTTTAAAATAAAAAAATAATTTAGTATACACACTTTAATCGTTATTTACAATATTCACTGCGATATTAATAAAAAAATGAACATTAAGGGTTTATGGGCTTCTTTTTCTTTATCATTTAAATGTTTATTACGTCTCCACAGCCTCCCCCGCTTCCATGAAACTGATTATCCCTTTCCCCTTGGGTCAAATCCAAAAACCGTATTTTTTTTGTTAAATAATCATAAAGCCTAACATTGTAAGAGAAAAACTTTAGACACAAGGAAAATTTTTATTTCTACACCTCCCCCTCCAAACGTTTTCTTTTTTTCATCAAATGCTGAAAAGGGTTTAAGCCCGCTAGCAAGTTTTGGGTTTAGGACTACCCTCAATCAAACTTTGCACTTTTCGTTTTTTTTGGGATTAAAAAAACTTTTCACTCCTCTTTTAAAGGGTTTCTTCACTCACACAGAAATAAAATACCTTTAAGCGATCTTGTTTAAGAAAAAACAAAATTTTCCATTGTGGTCTGCCCGCTTCGGAAAATTTTGTATGATGAATCACTCTTTCGAATAATTGGGAAATGGACTGATATTGGTGCGCAATCACTCTGCAAATTGGGGTTGAACAAAAAAACTCTAACGAAGTCAAAATTTCTGTATTTTGCCCCGGTGTCGATGATCTAAAAAACCCTTTTTGTTTTCATAAAATTAGTTCAATGACAATCTGTTTAAATGCCCCTTGAAAGAGTGCATCCCTTTTAAAACAACAAAATCAAAGGGGTTTGGAAAAGCGATTTCCTACCCAAAAAACTTACCGGCTGCTATTTTTTGCCGTTTTCAGCATCCCCAGGCCTATTCATGTTTTAGCCTTCAATTTTCTATTCCTTGAAACGAAAGATCACCCTTTCTTTTCCCGGTTTTAGCATAGATCAGAATGGGTTAAAAATAGTCTGCATTGGTAAAAAAAAATTTCTTCCCCCTCAAGTTTATAAAAAATTTTTTTTTAACGTTTTGCCCGCCCAGATTTTACAACTGTCCTGTTTGGTCTGTTGTTGAAATCGATTTTCTTTTTTGAAAGAAGAGCGCAGAGTGCAAATCAATTCATCCGTCCAAAGTCGGGAAATTTGCCCAGAAAGTTTGATTCCCTCAATAGAGATGGTTTTTTTTGGAACAATAAATTCCGTTTTTTTTCCCTTCACGCCATGGGGCTCTTTTAGTTTTTAGGGGGGGTCAAGAATCGACCCATATGTTTGTTGTGGCATTTTTAAAAACAAAAAAAAAAGTTAATTTTTAAAAACATGGCAAAAATTTAAAGCGAAAAGTTATGATGTTTTGATCGTGGAGAGACAGATGAAATGATCCTTTGACACGACGCTCAATCACTAAATGGGCATGAATTAAAAAAGTAAGGTTAATCATTGTCCCAAAGTTTGGGCAAAACCTCCCAAATTTTATAGACCCAAATGTTTTGAATAAAAGATGATCATTTGTTGTGAAAAACGATCAAGGAGAACTTGTTCAGCTTACAACTAAAAAAGCCCCTCAAAGTTTTTAGCCGGGGGTTCAATTAGATAGACTCAGTGTGAAAGCAAAATGCCTTGGCCCTTGTTTTGGCCAAATTAGGGCGAACAGTTTCTAAACTTCCCCAAAAAACACTGCAAGAAATCCCCACGATAACAAATGCAAAAAAATGGAACTTAAAGAATAAAACAATCAGCAGGCGAATAATAAAAACAAAGAAGCGAAACCCTTTTTCAGAAGAAAAAGCGTTAAAAAAAATTAAGATTCCCCATTTCCATGCGAAATTATTTTGCCCTTAGTACTTTAAGAAACCCTCAAGGCGAATTAACAAAAAAATTTAGAAAAATAGGGGAACTAGTGGGCAATAAAAAGGGAAAAAGAAAAATCTTGAGGGGTGATGACGCCAACTTAGGCCTATATTAAAGAAAGAATAACCCAAAACTAAAAAATCTTGAACAAGAAAGTCCAAGACTAAAGTGAGACTAAACCGGGGGCCAATTTTCGAACTCAATGAAAAAATAAAAAGGGAAAATTCGAAAAAAAATTTTATTGAAGACACAACGCTATCAAAAGAATAAAAACATTGTTTAGAGAGCAAGGGGCACATTTGCAAGCGTTTTACAGCCCTTTGGATTTGCAATAAGCACATAGTTTGGCTATTACAGGCGGCGGGGGGGCCAAAATCCAGCGCCCCATCCATCACCCCTCTCCCCTATAAATCATGGTAAAAAAACACTTTCATTTGCAAGTTTATTAAAAAAATTGTGGTAAAGGTGACGCTTTACCAGGGAAAATTGGGGGGATTGCCCCTGGCTTTTTTCTCGCAAAAAAATATTGGGTTTATGGGCCAACCTTATGGAATTATTCTCGTTTAGTTGGTTTAAATTTTTTTTTAAAATAAAACAAATAATCCTATCCCGTTAATCCAAGAACAAGCGCTGTCTTTTTATATTCATGGTCATCGCGAACAGAGTCCCCGAGCTTTGCGACCTTAATGACTTTTTGGGGGTTTGGGCTTCGGGGGTTGGAGACTTTTTCTTTGGGTTTCTTTATTGTTTGAATTTACTGGGCCCAAATTTATGTCGTTTTTTCCCAAACCTTCGTTCATGCCTCTATTTAAATTTCATTATTATGTTTATTTTTGACCATTGGATCTGAGGTCAAAGGCATGTATAAACCCTGCCAACGCAAAAATCTACTTTGATTTCGTATTGTAAAACATGTTGGGACCTTTGAATCTTTAAGGTAAATCAACTGTAGAAATTTTTTGGGGGTCCTTAAATTTGAAGTATTGTTTTTTGCGTCAAACCAGTAGAAGGGTCTTTTTGCCGATCCGCCTGTGCTTGCGAACCAGCAAACACCAAACGAAGTACAATAGAGTGTTTATTCGTTCTAATCCCCCTCTAGTTAGGCCCCTTGAATGTCTAAAATAAATTTGGGCCTGTTTTTATGCTCTTTCTGTAGGGACCCAGGGCCCGAACAGTTTTGCCTGAAAAAGAAAGTTTGAAAGGGGGATGCCATCTGTTTTTTTCTGTGCGGCCCCCAAAATAAGGTCGCCTGGCCATGATTTTACCAAATTTTGTCCAAAGTCTTCTTTATGTTAATATTTAAATTCGTTTCAGATCCTTTCAAAAACCTTATGCTATTCTTTGCTGAGTGGATTTTAAAAGGTTGTCATTTTTGGGAATGGCGCTTGCAGTCAGTCAAATAGTCTAAGGTGTAATAAAAATGAATTTGTACACTGACCCACCAAAGGGTCAGGTGATTTTTTAAATGATTGGCAAAGCCAACCCCCCACCCATTTGTGCGCAAAACAAAAAAAGTTTAACGGGTTTTGATAAAACTGATCGGGTGACTAAACCAGCTTTTGATGTGGTCGTTTTCAATAGGGGGGTAGATACTTTTCAATAGTACCACCTTTTTATGAAAAAGGCAGTCTGGGCACAGCAATGCAAGAGTACATTGCTATATTTTTAAGATTGTAGTGGGCCCCAAAAAAATTTTGCACCCTATATTTGAAGCATTTTTTTATTTTGTTAAAAAAAAAAAGTTTGAAAAAATAACAACTCAAGACCCCCCTTCGTTTTTTGAAACTGTTGAAAACGATTTCGGAACCAAAATGGGCGCACTCCATGAAAAATTTTACAAAGTCGTTGGGTTTTAAAAAAGTGAATCCCCGGGAAAAAATAATACGGTTCAAAAAAATTTACAAAACAGGGGAAAAAAGTTACCCGTTTAAAATAGCTGAGGTTTTTACGGGTTTTTTTCATAAAAAAGCAATGAGAACTTTGACATTTCTCTCAATTAACAATGCGAAACTAAAACAATTTAACATTCAACCTAAGAAAAAATTGCACATTTCCTTTTTGATGTAAGCTAGCTAAAAGTTAGGGTTTGAAGTGACAACTAGATTTAGAGTTACACCAAACAAAAAATACTTGAGGGGAGAAAATCCCCTCAATCTTTCATTTCATTCATTATCTATGTTTAATTTGGGTGGCTAGCACGATGAAAATTTTTGACGGAAGGCCCCAACTGTTTTAAGAGCTTTCCGCAGGGAAAGCTGCATATTGCGATTTTAAATTATACAATTCCCTAATTTAAGAAAAGATTAGTTTGTGGGGGGTCGGGTCATTTAATATAAAAAACAAAGACAAAGCGGGGAAAGTTGTGAAAAGTTAACCTCAATTGTTTTTTAAAAAAAATACTTTCTAAAAAAAAAATGTCGCGTGGGCCCGAAGAACAGGGTTACATTAGCGCCCGTGAGGTTATAAAATTAGAATTAAAAGACCCCTTTCAACGTAGCGGGCTTGAAAGAATGGTAATAGGGACTTGTATGGTTTTTTAGTAACTAAAAATGGGATTTTAAAAGCAAAGGGTTTACGACAAAAAAAGGTTTTCCCAAACTAGAGCAATACGCAATCTAGAAGCAAATAATGTTGCCATAGAAAATAAAATATTCGAAAAACCCGACCTCAAAGGCACTTAGAACCATATTTTAAAAAGGGGAAAAAAAATTTGAATTCATAGCCCATTTACATTTTTTTGCCTCAAAAAAATTTCGAAAGCATTTAAATTTGGCCCTTTACAGTCATTTATGCCAGACCAATAGTCAAAAAGAAATTTAAATAACCCCCTATGGGAAAAAAACAGAAAAAACCCCCACGAAAAAAACGTTTTAAAAAAAAATTCTACAAATTCGTTTTTTCCAAGCAGAAAAATTTGGAGACACGTTCACAAAAATTTAAAATTTCTGTCTTAAAGATGTGGAAGGGTGGGGTTTTGGGGGTTGTGACGTCCTTATAAAAGAATTAATTAGCTGGCAAAACTTAGACTTAAAAAGCCTTAATGTTGTCGTCGTTCTTCACAATGGGGAGGAATTAGATCAAAAAACAACAACAAAAAATCAAAATTGCTTTTAAAAAGAAAAACTTACAGAAATGAAAGGATTAAACTTACACATTTGGCCCGAGGGGTTTTTTTTTATACTGAACAATTTTGACGGAGAGTTTGATAAAATAAAATGGATTAGATTAAACTCTGTTATAAAACTATGGAGCAGTTAAACTTATGACAAAAAACCTCATTGTCATTGTTTTTGGGGAGATGGTTTGGGGAAAAAAAATATTTATCCCGACCCGTTACAAACTTTTTATCGTTATAAATTTTTAAACATATTGGGTTTTCTGTCCAACACTTTTAAAGGAAAAGCTATCAAGATAAAGGTTTATATGGGCAGAGTGACATATATTAGTTTTATCCCCAAAAAAAAAAACTGATGGTTTTTGAACGTTTTATAAAGTTTGAAGGAACCAGACACTATTTTTTAAAAGATGACGTTCAGCAGAAAGAGCATAGTTTAAAAAAAAAACACTTTGTCAAAAAATAGCTTTCAGCGAAGACAGCCGGATAAGTGTGTGGGTTTTTTTGCCAAAAAAAATAACCAGTTTTTAAAAAACTTTAAAAACAGTTAAAGACTGTAGTGTTATTTCACAGAAAAACAAAACCCTTTGAAAATGTTTGCGCGAAAAAATGTTATTGAAAAATATCAGGAAAAACATAGATTAAACAAAAAATGAAAACGAAAAGTTTAGTAAATTAGTTGAAAACATAACCCTACACAGTTGTTTTTTTGTAGAAATGTTTTTTTTTTGGTTATTGAAATCTTACTGTCAGAGAACGGGGAAAACCAAATTGGGTTTTCTTTCGCCCGAAAATGGGTGAGGGGGGAAGTGGCCCCGGATTGGTTTTCCCCCTTTTCCCCCATTAACTTTGCTGTGTTTTTTTGCACAACTGGTGGGGAGTTCGTAGGATACTTAATCATCCCCATCCTTTGTGAGGTCAGTGTACAGATTTTTTTTTATTTCACCTTCAGACGTATTTTTACTGAACTAAGGGCCATTTCCAAAAGACAAACCCTTTTTTAAACCATTCAGAAAAGAATAGACATAAGGGTTTTGAAAGGGTCTTAACTTAAATTATTAAACAAATTTAGACAAAAGTTTATTAATCTGGTTTTGGCACCCCCTTTTTTTTGGGCGTGCACAGAAAGTTAAACAGACTGGGGAACCTCCTTTCACATCTTTTTTTCAGGCACAAATGTTTACCTCGGGGCCAAAGCAAGACATAAAACAGCATGGGGAAAAATTTATTTAGACCTTCTAAGGGCTAAATAAAGCAGGAATAGAAGAATAAACCTCATTCGTATTTTGTTTGGTGTTTTTAGGATCGCAAGCACAGGGGAGATCGACTAACTGATCCTTCTAAGGGTTTGACGCGCAAAAAAAATACTTAGCAAATTTTGGGACCCATTAATTCTACAGTTGATTTACCTTCAAATATAAAAAAATCCAAATGTTTTACAATACGAAGCGAAATAACTTTTCTGTTGGGATGGGTTTTTAAAATCTCCTTCTGACCTCAACTCCAGATAGGGACATAATAAAAATACAATAATGAAATCCTTGTGGCAGGAATGAACAAAGGGGGGAAAAACCATAAAATTTTGACCATAAAAAACAAAAAAAAAAAAACACTATGACCCCCAAGATTAAGTCATCCCCTCCCAGGGCCCAAAGCCAAAGACTGTTGAAGCGGGACTCTGTTCGCGACGCCTAATAGAAAAACGCACTTGTTCTTGGATTAACGTCCTAGGTTACTTGGGGTTATCTTATGAAATAATCAACTATTAAAAGAACAACGCCCATAAAGTGCTCGGCCCAAAAACCAAACTTTGGGTTGCGGGAAAAAAGCCCGCTAAAAACACTCCGTAAATACCAGGTAAAAGTTATCTTTACCAGTAATTTTTTAATAAATTGCAAGATGTCAAATGTTTTTTTTACCCCGATTTTTCGGAATGGCGATGGTGGCCTGGGTTTTCCCCCCACCCCCGCCCGAAAGCCTCCCATGTACTTATTGCAAAACCTAAGGCCTTATAACGCTGCTAAGATAGTAGTAGTAGTAGTAGTAGTAGGGGTGGCTTCATTAGCCTAGACCTCGCGGCTATCATGTGCCCCTCTAAATTCTTCACTTTTTGGGGCATATGGGATGCTACAATTTAAAATTTTTCTTGCAATCCATCATAGTCTGAAACAATTTTTTCTAAATTTTGAATCTTGTCTAAAAATTCTTGAAGTATTTAATATCAGGGGCAAATTTTTGGGAAGGTATTCATTCCCGTGGGTTTGAAATCTAAAAAAAAGAAAATTTACGTTTATTATGTTACGTTTTATAAAAAAACTTTCCTTTAAGTTTTTACTCGAAGTTTGGCAACAAAAAGAATTCTCAATTCAATAACATCATAGCCCTTAAAGCTTATAAATTTTATTGGTCACCTCTGATCCTTCTTCCCCTCAGCGAGTGCGATTCAAAATTTTAATCTTCATTATATGATAAGTTTTTGCAATGCTTCGCAATTTGGTAGCTCGTCTTGAACCTTTTAACATTTTTGATTTACGCTTTAAAAAAAGGGCTCCAAATCAATTAGCATACTCCAAATGTGCCGAAAAAAGCTTTGTAAATTTTTAAAAAGTATCTTTATCTAAAAAGTAAAATCCTTTTAGTACCTAACATCTGTTAGCTTTTTTTTCCACCCTGTAAAGGGGGTTCAAATGCAACCCCGCACGAAGGGGAAAACCCAAATCTTTTTCTCAGTAAAAGCCACTATTGTGATAAAAATCATTCTCCCTTTTTTATTCATTATTTTTGAATTTTATTCGCGTGCAATACACCACCTGGTCATTTGTGAAATAAGATTCCACGACTCAGACCCCTTTTCATTTGTATTCGTTTTAATCAAGACCTTTTTATGTACATTTTAAAACTTTGTATCATCTGCGAATATTTTACATGGGTGACAAGGGGTTTTTGGAGACATTTAAAAATAGTGAAAAAAACCGGTCCCAAAAACTTTCCTTGAGGATACCCCAATACATTCATTTCTTTTTTTTGGCTGCCCTACTCTGACTTTTTGATTCTATCACTCAGAAAGTTTTTGATCCATTTTTTAAAAGGGCCCCCAATACCTAGTGTAGCTTTTTTAAGGGGCTCTTATGCGGAACCCTATCAAAAACTTTTTTAAAATCCTGTAAATGATACAATTCCTTGTCTGCCATTTAGCTTGTTGTTTATCCTCCATAACCCTAACACTGTGGACCATGATCGTTTTTTTTTGAAAACATGCTGACATTTTTAATAAATTATTTTCTGTAAAAAAGAACCTTGATCTCTGACAATATTTCTAAAAACCCTTTCATAAGAACAAGTAAACTCGGTTGTAGTTGCTCGTTTTATTTTGTCCTTCTAAACAGCGTTCGTTTTTCG
>JAFLJL010003833.1:0-12500 GCA_018398815.1 Conus ventricosus
AGGCATTGGAAAGAAGACGTATTGAAAACGAGTAAAGCTGCTAAGTCGAATCAATGCGAAAGACTGCTTCAAACAGGCTTGCAAATATATCTGCCTGCCCCCAAAAGAATAATAAGGCTAGATTTGTTAATTCAGTACCAAATGACACCCACCAATGGACTTGCTGTATCTTCCACATGACAAAGTTAGAAGAAAAAGTTTAAGTATGCTCTGACAGTTGTTGACATGGCTTCAAAATACAAAGACGCTGAGCCTTTAACGGATAAAAGCTCAACTGCTGTGGTTGTGGCTTTACAACAAATATACATGCGAGGCCCATTAAAGTATCCTAGAATGATTCAAGTTGATGATGGAAAAGAGTTTAAAGGTCTGTAAACCAGCTGTTTTTAAAACATCATGTTACAGTTAAGAGAGGGGATCCCAGCAACCATCGATCACAAGCCCTAGTAGAAAACTTTAATAAGAATCTAGCTGAACGTCGTTTACCTATCAATATCACAGAGAAATTAATGGACAGAACGCGTAACACAGAATGGGTTAGGAGATTGCCAGCAGTCTTACGTGCCATGAACAATGAAGAATTTAAAGCAACAGGATTGAAACCAGTAAACGCAATCAAATTAAAAAAAATTAGCATTACTGAAGATGTGCAGGGTACTCAAAAACTCTTGCCGTTTGGACATAAAAGTAAGATAACTTGTATGCTCCTGGAGAGGCAGAGGCGATGTTAGAATTAGAGCCACAGACCCATATGGAGCGTAGATGTATATGAAGTTGAACGAATTATGAAAACATCCCCTCCCGTGTATTATTTAAGAGAAACTCTCTCTTCTAAAAAGCCAGCCCCTAAAAGATCCTTTGTTCGTGAAGAGCTGCAAGTTGTCCCACCAAACACAGTGAGTTAACAAAAAAAAAATATTTGCTAAACTTATTTTTTGCTAAACGTTTTTTTTAGCCTATTTTGGGTTTAAACCGATCATTTGTTTGTTTTTTCAATGTTTTGTTTAATTGCATCAGTGTCTACCTGTTGTGAAGAAAAAGTCTTTCTCCACTCCTTTTGAAGTTCAATTTTTTTGTCGTCTGTAATCCTCACCATCGGCCATAAGCTTCTGAAATTCCTCGTCTGTAATGTTTTCATCCTGTAATGATTTGCTTATTCTTAATCTAATGAACAAAGTTTTGCTGATGCTAGGGCAACAATGGCAGTGTGCTTTTGTAATTTAGGAGTTAATTTTTTTTAAAACAGCACTTACAATCATAGAAATAGCGCCTAAACCTAAACTAAGACTCCCTAATGCTAAAGAGGCGGCACACCAACCCCATAGCTAAAGCAGCAACACTAGACCCGGCACTTACGCTAGCTACAGCTGATGATCCAGTAATTACATAAGAAAGAGTATTTAAAGCTTTAGCATATATCTTTCTAGTAACTCTATACTTATCAAAGTCGCTTTCTATTTCCTTTTGAAGTTCGGTTATTTGTTTTAATCTAAACTGTTGAACATGCATTTTAATCAAATTAATTTTCTAAAAATGTTCTTATTAATCCTTTGGTAGCACTTCAACCACAGATAAAAAGCAATAAAATCAACATACTTAATGAAAATAAAGTCGAGTACTGTTAGTTTTTGTCTTTTTTCACCCCTAAAAAAAAGTAACCCTTTTTCAAATGATGAGAAAGTTTTTTTTTTCATCCCCCCTTTTTTTAAAATAAGGCAATAAAAAGCTTAAAAGGGCCAACCCCAAATTTTTAGCCCTTTAAATTTTTCTCCCCTTGCTAACCCCATGTTCTGGCCCAAAATAAATTAACCCCCTGGAGAATTTAAAAAAACCAAAAAAAAAGTAGCAGTGTTTGGGATTGGTTTGGTTTTTTGGGTAAATTCTGGGGTTAAATGTGTCATCCCCCCCTTTTAAACTAAGGGCTTTTTTCTGCTCAGGGACATATTCAAGTTATATGTATCATTACAATCCCGCCCTTTTTCTGTTGTGTTCCCCGGGAAAAAACTAGTAAAAAAAGGGCCTGCATTCAAAACCTTTTTAAATTTTGTTTTTTTTCAAATATAACAAAAGGGGCCTTCGCAAGTTAAATTTAAAAAACCCAGTTTATTTCAGGACGCAAAACCCAGTTAATTTTCTTGTCTATAAAGTTTTGTATTCAATTTGCCGGGAATCCCTTGTTTCTAGATTTCTTTTTTGTTCAAGTTTTAGGATATTGCCCGTCGTTTTTTTTTTTTTTCCAAATTTTGTTCGTTGTAAACCCCCATCATCTGTGTAAATTTAAATCCAAAAAACATTTCCTAACCCCCCCCCTTTAATCAAACTCCGCTGGCGCTAAGTTTTTTTTGCTCATAAAATGCAAAAACATTTTAGGGGCTAGCTGCGCTTTTGATTTTTGGAAACCCCCAGACATTCCTTTTAAATATAAAAAAAATAATAAACAAAAGGGTTAAAAAGCAATCAAAAAAAAAACAATCTACCAAAAAACAAACAAATTTAACGGGGGGGCAACCCGTAAGCATAGCGTAGCGGGCTTAGAATTTTTTAAATGCTCTTTTTTTTTTTTTTAGCTCATCCTTTTTCCCCTTTTTATATAATTTTCACTTTGACAACTTCAAAAATATCTTTTTTCCCTTTGTGTAAATAATACAACCGATTTTAACTGCGATCGAAAGGGCTTTTAAGACAGCATTTTAAATTTTTTAGTTTTAAAGCCCCCCCAGAAACTAAGCTGGCGGCCACTAAAGGGAAGCTTTGACAAACTTTTTCTTTTTTTTTCAATGTCTTTTCCCGCCGAAAAAAGTCCCTCAATAATAAACATTTTTTTCAGTTTTCCCTTTAAATAATCAATAGTAAGTTCTAAACAGCGCCCCCAGTTTGTCGCTAATCAACAAAAAAATATATTCTCGTCTGTCCAAATAAACTTCCTTTCTTTGTAAGACTTGTTGTGCTTAATGGTTGTGCAGAATATAACAATGTGCTCGTAATGAAACCTGTATATTGTTTGTAACAAATCAAGTAGAAGAACTGTTTTTCCGCATCCAGTAATCCCGCTGATAAGAGAACTGTGTGGATCTTTTGGCTGAAACATTCAACTATCCTTCTGTTTTTAATAGGTATTTCTCATTTATTTTAATAAGCCACGTCTTTTAACCTGTTTTCTTTCAATGTTTATATGAGCATCACAAACCATAATAACATGCATTTTTATTGGAGCGTCTCCGTATGCTTTCTTGGTATATTTATTTTAATACCATCTTGCCCAATCCCTTTCTCCATTCAAAACATATTCTGTTGTCAATGTAGATCTAAATCCAGCCACAGCCCATTATTTATTTATTTAGTGTCTTCTATTCTTACAGCATAAATTCGAAGTTTTTTTACATACACGATCAACTGTTGGATCTCTTTGCTACCTCCAGCGAACTATTTTTCTTATTTTTTTCATAGAAAGTGTTGGTTGAGGTAAAAGTCTGCGCCCCGAATCACTGATTCAGACTTGCCATTTATTGCGCAGTCTACCCTTCTCAATTTTTGGATTATAAAACGCTTCTGATTATCTTTGAAAACGGAGTGGTTCTTCTGTAAACAGAACAAAATTCCTTTTAAAGACTTCAGAGACTGATTTTGTTGTTATGTTCCTTTGTGTGTCTCGCTTGTTTCTTTTTCTGTAATGGAAGTGTATAACCTTCATTTCATAATAATAATACTGTTTGCGTCTATATACTGTACCAGTAGGACAAATAGCATTCACGGCAGTTGTCTGCTTGCCAGGCCGAAGTTTTTGTTTTGGCTAATGCCAGTGATAAGACAGTACGTGGTGCACCAGCCACTTCCGCCGTCGGAAGAAGCACAGTGTCAGTCTCCCATACCTTCATTCTCTCGCGGCCTGCTGTCACAAGCAAGATAAGTCGTGTGCTCCTGTCTCGCCTTATCTTTGCCGTTGTGTAAGATAGCTTTGTGTTTGCTTTTTGCTTATTTGTTGTGCTTGCGCGTTCACCCTTCATTATCTTGAGCCGGTGGGGCTTTTGGTTTGGTGGATTTATTCATTTGTTTATTCCACGCATCATCGCTTTGTGACCTTTGTCTCGGCATTTTCGCGATACCTCGCCTTCCGATCTTTTCGATCTTCGAATGACGGAAACTCCATTCGCCGGTTTCACCCTTTCACCCACAGTTTTGGCCTTTACGGCCCTTGTTCAACGGAATCTCAGATCCCTTCTCCTTCATTTGGACTCCCAATTGCATAACTTGCACGTCGTACACTCGGCTTCCTTTCTTGCCGGGTCGTTCCGCCATTTGTTTCGAACCGGCCAAAACGCGTCACTTACGATCGACCTGCCTCGATCTAACACTGAGTTCTCGTTACATTTACTACACCAATTTCAGTGTCTCTTCCGAGGTTGGTTGAGCTCTTTATATCCCTCGAATCCTCTAATTTGTCTCCCCTTTGCGATCGTGCGTTCCCCGTGTTTGTTCCACCACACCAGTGCCCAACATGGTGAAGGTCACTAACGGCCTCGAGGCGGCTCCACTCTTCGGCAGTCGCTCTTAACCCGGAGGAGGCTGCGTGTCGATTTCCACGGGATCAAACCGCTCACGCACATTGATGAGGTTTCGGTCGGTGTTGGGAGGTTCGCGCAGGGGAACGAGCGACCTTCATTCCGAATTCCCCCTTACCCGACCGGCGGATACACGAACGTCCGCGATCGAATGAAGTCAACAGTCAGTCCCCAGTCGGATGGACAATCGGCAGTCATGCGACTGTTTTTCTTTTTTGCTTCTTTCCATAAGCCCAAATCCTATGGGCAGGACTCCCATGAAAGGTCCTGAACGTTCTAAATCTTTCCCGTTCCCCGACTGGTTCGCCTGTTCGACTTCGACGCGTTAGGAGACCCTATCCTATCATGCAGCTGTCCGGCGATCATCGGCCCCAGGGGACCTTGCCGAGACCATGGACCGTCACGGGGTAGTGGTGACTCGCGGACGGAATCAGCGCACGTCACCGGATCTATTGAGACTCGTGACGGAAACGCTAGCACCATCCCCCACTAAGTCACCCAGTATGTTCACGCTCTCCCAACCGTGTCCGGGTTCAGCCACGACCCGGACATGAGGAGCGTCAGTGCACTCGGTGGAGGGACTGTGGCAGTCTTTGGTGGAACCCCCACTGACCACAATCCCGGGTCAGGTACGAGGCTATCGACTAGCTCGGATCTGCGCCCTCACCCCGACGGTTCGTGAAACCCACGATCGATCGTCTTAATCTCCCCTAGGGGTACAGGTGTGGGGAGCTGACTTCTTCCGCCTCCCCTATTTGGGCAACGTCCGCAGGTCGTTCCTCAGGGGGGAGGATCGACCAGCAAAAAAAAAAAAAAACCCAAAAAACCCCCCCCCCCCCCCCCCCCCCACCCAAAAAAAAAACCAAAACCGGGGCCAGGGGTAACCTTTCGTCCCTTGAGTCTTAGGTCGTCTCAGCATCCCGTCCGCTACCACCACGGCCAGGTGGGCCTCGTCGATCGTAACACATCACGACCCCTCTGCCACGCAGGGGGGCCGGAGAGGACCCCACCAGGGAGATGCAGGGAGGCAGTGCTCTCCCGGTGTGCGAAAGGTTACCCGGTCCCCGAGGAAGACTCTGGCCTCTGGGCCGCCACAAGCTCTCCTTTCTCCCCGGGGGCCCGGTGGTTCTATTCCCCAGTGAGGAATCAGTGGCTTAGCTCTGACTCTTCCCCCTGAACGCCATCTTTGGTCTCATGTGGCATCCGGCCTCCCAGTGCTGGATTCGACTGGGCCCCCATCTCTCGGGCGCTGTCCGATGGCAGTCCCCTAGTTTTCACACGGACGATTTCGGAACCACCGGGGAGCCGTCTCGTTTTCACCCTCTTCCCAACGAGTTCACGACTTACCACGCAACCCCATGACCTGGCCTTCCGAAGGTGGACCTGATACTTCCCCTTCACGAACATATGACCCACAATTGGAGGAGGGGTTTGAGGATTCCTCCCCCGTCTGGGGACCTTTCCATTTTGAGAGAGCTGGCGCCCTGATCTTGTTGTTAGGGAATCCCCTCACTCTATCAACATCTTTCGCCCCTTTACCGTTTCACTGGGTCACCCCCTACCTAGCGACCACATCCCCTCGTCGCATCGCCCTTCTAGACCATTCTTTCGTCAGGCCCTTACCCACAGCCAGACCCCAGCCCTACCCAAGCAGGCGTCCCTCAAGGCCCGCCAAACACCGACGCCCAAAACCACGAAAAAACCCCAACCGAATTTCGTTCGGGGGCCAACAGGCCCGGACACGGAGGTGATGACTAGCGGGACCCACCTTCCGAGGGGCGGGAAATGTCAGTCTTCCCGACACCACCTCGGCCCCTCTGCCCCCCTGGCAGGCAGCCTTGCACGGTGCTTGCACAGTGGCGGCGCAGGGTATCAACCCTGGGTGGTTTCTGTTCTGAAGGAAGGGGTTACGTCTACCCTGGGGCACACGAACGCCCTCCCCTTCTGTCCTCCCCTCCTCCTTCCACCGGCGTTCCACCTCCCGCCCAGGCGGAGGGGCTGGCCCTTCGCCTGGAAATCGAGGAGCTTCTCGGAAGGCGACATCACCGAGGTTACCACACCCCACCCGGGTTTACTCTCGTTCTTGTAGTCCCATAAGCCTCGGGCGGACTGGAGGCCCATCTCGACCTTTCCCTCTCAACAGATTCCTCAGGCCAACAAGATTCAAGATGGAGACCCCCGGCCAGATCAGGGTCTCCAATCCACCATCTGGACTGGGCCACCTCTATTAGTTCTGAAAGATGCTTACTTTTCTGATCCTCATCCCACCCGATGGGAGGGTTTACCTTCGTTTCGTATGGCGGGGCGGGTGTTTCAATTCAAGGCCCTCCCATTTCGGACTCTCCCTGGCTCCCTCCTCTTCTCGAAGGTAGTCATGGAGATGGCCGCCCTTGCCTGACAGGAGGACATTCGCTCCTTGTTCTACCTAGACGACTGGCTCGTCTTGGCTCCCTCTCAGGCCCTAGCCCAATCTACACCTCATGCGCTACTTCATCTTTTGCTACTCTCAGGGGTTCGTCACAAACCCCTCAAAATGCGAGAGCTCTACACCCTGTCCAGCCAATTCACCTCCTGGGCAGAGCTTCGACACCACCTCCATGGTAGTCTCCCCGACCCCGGAGAGGTCGCTCGCCTAGTGGATCTCATTTTTCCCACCTTTCGCCTCTCTTCCACCCCCCTCACTTTTTTCGGGGGGGCAATAGGTCACTTTCCTCCCTCCGCGGGGATGATGGTGTCCATGTCTCCTCTCATTCCCTAGGCATGAGTTCCATATGCGACAGCTTAGAGGGGAAGTTCCGCCGTCATTGGTCCTAGACCAACGACAGCTGGAACCAGACCATCCCCTAGGGCCTTGGTTCGTTACGGGCCAGGAGGAGTGGCTCAGCCCATCCACACCTGGCCCCTGGAGTTTCCCATCTCCCCTCCATCCCAAGGCCCTGACTTTACACAGACGCCTCCATTCGGGCTGGGGGCACATCTGGTGAGCTGTACACGCCTCGGGGGTTTGGGATCCTCTTGATGCTCGTCTTCACATCAACATCTTGGAACTGGAGGCGGTCAGGCTCCGCCTCACTACAATTCCAGTCACATTGTCGCCACGATTTGTGTCTCCTTTTTTGTTTTCCACGGACAAACACTTCGGTTAGCTTGTTACATCAACTAAGGGTGGGGGGGGGGGGGGGGGGCACACTCCATCGCCTCACCTCCGTACAAGAGAGCCCTCCTTCCGCTGGTGTCACACGCAGGGGGTCACTTCGCGCGACGACACATAGCAAGGGACTCAACAACATCCTGGCAGACTTCTCTCAGCGATACTTAGTCTGTCTCCACACTGGAAATGGCCTTCAGCGGCTTACCCTTTAACCGTGTGGGAACATTGGTTACATGACATTGATCGACCTGTGTGCCAACGGTTTCAACCATCGTCTGCCATGTATGTGTTCCCGGTCCCGGACCCACCCTGGCTATCGCCATCGACGCCCTGTCCCTTCCCTGGTACGGCCTCATAGCTTTAACTGGGGGCCTCTTCCTCCCTTCCCGATCCTCCACAAGGTGATAGGAAGGCGAGACTCTGAGAGTCCCACAGGCTCATTCTCATTGCCCCATGGTTGGCACATCAGTCATGGTTCCGGACCTCATAGTCCCTCACTCTCGAACCCATATCGTTGAACACCAGGTGGGACTTGCTCAGGCAACCCAATTCGGGCCTCCCTCCACGCCAATCCCAGATTTCTTCACTCCACGCCTGGCTTCTGTGTCAGCCCAGCTGCGAAACAATCTCAATTCCTTCCTCTCGACGGACAGGTCCGTTCCGTCCTCAATACCCTCTCATCGCCGGGGCCTCTCAGGAACTACGAGACCTAGCCATGTCCTCTCGAGTGCTAGCACAGAGTCCCTTTACGATTGCAGATGGAGGAAATGGGGGTATCAGTGGTTTGCATAGACAATTCTGTCCCCTCACTATCACCCAACCTCATTCCCAAAATAGGAAATTTCCTGTCCCACCTGTTCCTCTTCTAGCTCCATCCGGTGCTTCAGGTTCGGTCCATCTGCACGACCATCCGCCCAAATGGGCGGACCTTCTTTGATGTAATGAATTCCTTCTCAGAGAGATCTCCATGAGGGGCTTCTCTTCGTGAGGCACAATCCCCTAGGTCGTGTTCCCCTGTGGTGACCTCTTCATCTGTTCTTGGACGTCTCAAATAATCCCCCCTTTGAGCCCTTCTTGTCCTCCATTCCTTTCGACCTTCTGTTATGAAGGACTTACTTCCTCCTCTCCCTCGCTTCCGCCAGACGCGTGGCGAGATCCATGCCCTTAGCGGGGACCCCAGGAGACATTGCCTTCCACAGAGGACGGCATCCGTCTCTCATAAGTTCCTTCCGAGTTCCTAGCTAAGAACCAAGGAACCGGCTGTACCTCACTTACCTCGTCAATCCGCCCGGCTGGCGGATACACTAGGGGGCGACCCTCTTCGGACATAGCCCTTTGCCCCTTCTCGATGTCTAACACACTACTGGGAATCGCTCGCGCCACGGCGCGTTCGTTCACAAAGAAGTCTTCTTATTTCATCAACCCCAGTAACACGAAAGACATCTCAGCTAGCTCTGTCTCTCAGGTGGCTCTCCAAGACGGTAGTATTGGGGGGGCCCATTATTACCAGGATCCGAGGACCACTCCCCGTCTCTTCCCCCTGTGGACCATGGAGGTCAGGAGCGATGGCCACTTTGGCAGCATTCCTGCACTCTGTTCCAATGCGCCACCTCCTGGATGAGCCTTCTGGCATTCGGAGATTCCTCATAAAATTTTATTTGAGGGACATCGCCATGCCAGGGCTGATGAGTTCTAATGGGATAATCCCTTGGTGGCGCTAATGCATCCATATCGTGTACAACAGGACCACTAGGGCACTCGCCCGCCTCTTTACTTTGAATTTGCTATTGTCTGACTGGTACAGTATTATGACGCCAATATGGGGAGTTTGTATTATACTCCCTGTTTGGCTAGTATTATTACCATGTCAGACTCTAATGCCCGCCATGCCTTTCCCCATAGCGCCAAGGTTCTGGGGTTTACCTTGCGCGCAGGCCTCGATGAATGAGGTTGGGAGACTGACACTGGCTTTTTCCGACGGGGTGGGGGGCCCACGTGACGTCTTATCACTGTTTTAGCCCCAAAAACTTCGGCCGGCAGGCAGACTAATGCCGTGAAGGTCTGGGGTGTTATCCAAACAGGGATAAATAATCCCCATTTTTATTTTTTATTTTTGGGTTAAGTTGTTCGGGCAAAGTTGGGGTTATAACCATCAATCAAGAGGATGTCGCTGACTGTGATTTAGCAAAAGGGGGTCTTCGCAAAAAACAGAATCGCTAGGATTAAATGCATGCATAAGAATTTTTTCTTTTTAGTGCGCCTTGGTAAATGGCATATGTTTTTTAAAACAGTTCCCTGAGGATGCAAAATCTTTGGCCAAAATGCTTCTGCTATCCCTCATTTTAACATCCCCTTTGCATATTCGCTTTAAGCCGTGTTTGAGGCCTTTTGGGGCTTTGTTTTTCCCTGATAAACTTTCTCTTTTCTTCTTTTTTAGGCAACCATAGATAGAATAGGGGAAAAATGTCTGCCTCGCTTAGTAAAAAGACTTCTCTGCCCCCCATTTTGATTGCCATATGTTTAAACGATTCCCCTGCCAAAATTGTTTGATTTTTATAGGGTTTAAACGATACCCCGCCAAAAATTAAACAACAGTACATTAGGATCTGTCGTTTTTAATATCTATTTTGAATGAATTTTTAGCAGTGCCGGCATTTAACATCCCCGGGCCCCAAGATCGGAACTTAACTTTTAAAAGTTTGTCCGGCAAAAAATGTTGATGGGTTTTCACAAATTTACAGTTCCCTTATGCCTTTTTTACGCCAGGGGGTTCCTTCTTTTTTTGTAGGGATCGGGGGTCAAAACCCGTATGAGTTCATTTTTTATAAAACAAAAAAAATAAAATAAAAAATATGGATGAAGTTTTTGACCGATTGATCCTATTGAAGAAGAAAAGATGAAACAGAACTGCGCCCTTATTGCAAAAAAGCGCTTTAAGGGCGGTCTTTACTTCTAGACAACCCAAAAAAACTTTTGCGAGAAAGAATTCAATCATTCTAAAAAAGCATAGGGCGAGAGCTCCCAGGCGTGCTTGACCCTAACGATCTGAGGAAGATGGTGGGCATTTGTATATAAAAAAACGGGGGCAGGAGGCCGTGTAAAAGCTACTTAACGAAAAACCCAAAACAAGTTTTTAAAAACAAAGCACAATTAGGCGAAAACTCCCTTTGCTAAGCAGAAAATTAAACCTTTTAGGTTTGGCTAAGCCGTTAGCATTTAAAAAAATTAAGCGGGGGTCCCAAACAAATTGAAATACAAAAGATCCCTTTAAGTTTTAAACCAAGAACAATGATGCAATTAAAACACAGATGAATAAATTTTTTAAAGAGCAGAAAAAACTAATAGAAAATTGAAACGATTTTTAATGGGAGGACCATTAAAAACAATTGAAGTTCCCCATTGCCTATGCGTAAAAACCTGGGGTTAATGCGCTTGGGGGACAATAAGGGGGTTAACTAACAAACTTTTGAAAAAACTTGGTGAGCTAGAAAGAGATAAAAAAAGAAAAAATAAACTGGCTAATGCAACGATAATAATTTAGAGCGAGAAAAAAGGCTAAATACAGCAAAAAAAATCGGATTTAATGCTCAAAGGCGGCCAGGTTAAAGTGCTGTTTATAACAGAGCGCAGCAGCATCACAAAAACAGAATGAGAAACTAAAACAGAATATTTTATAAAACACTACGCTAGCTGAAAGAAAAGGACTCTTTCGGGGAAACAGGGGATTAAAATAGTTAGTGTTTAACAGCTGTTGGGTTTGCTATCTCTACACTTTTATGCTTTAAAACAGGTAGGCACCAACAGGGCCATAGCGCCTCCAACGCCTAAACCCTGGAAAAATTTGGATTAGAAAAAAATTTTCATATCTACAAATTTATTAAAGAAGTTGCAGCCAAAGCTTTGATGCTCTGCCGGGCATAATAGGCAGGTTGTTAGTTTGGGTTTGTCTCTATAGGCAAAGTTTCTGGTTTATGGGTGACCCCTGTGGGCGTTAGGAGTGCTACTGCTGGTTACTTTTTAGTGAAATAAAGATGGTTTAATCAGTAAAAGTTAAAAATACAAGGGGCTGTCTTTTCGTAGTGTGACGTCAGTGTGAGGAGATCAACAGGGGTGTGCTTTTGGACTGCTTTTTGGTGTGGGTCGCTTATAACTGGCGGTGGATCACTTTCTTCAGGGCTGGGTACTTTTTTTAAATGGATGGGGCGGGCCTTTTTTTAAAACCTTTATTGTGCCCAATTTTGGGGCGTCTCCCGCTATGAGGATTTCATTTGGGATAATTCTGTAAAATGCCCAAACTGTGTCTAAAGGCGGGTGGTGGATGTATAACCTGGGCCCACACAAAGTCAACCTTTGGGCCTAGTGTGTAAGAACGTTTTGATACCCTTTTTTTGCTTGCGGCAAAACAACAGTGAGTTAAAGCATCTTCTAAAATTTCTAAAAATTTTTTTTGGCATCAAAGCCTGTAGATTGTAACATGCTAGACTTGTCTGTGCTTGTGCCCTAATAAGCCCAAACGTAGTCCCCTTGGGGGCATTGGTTTTGACTCTGGGATTGTTAGGCCCTTCACTTTTATTAAAATAAAAAGTTTCCCAGTTTTGGGGGTTTTTTTTATGGATCCAACGAAATTGTTTGTTGGTTGAAAAATGGGCTGGCCCGTTCTTTAAAATATTTCTTTTTAAAACCCCAAAAAACATGTGCCTAACCCCTGATTGCGGTTTAACTTTTGTTTAAAACAGTTTAAGGGTTAATGTTAAATTCGTTTCAGTTTTTCATATGCATTAGTGTCCATT
>JAFLJL010003834.1:0-19003 GCA_018398815.1 Conus ventricosus
CTGCTGCAAGTGAAGGAGTGAACCTTGCCACCATCCTCAAAGCAGCTGGATGGTCGGCAGAAAATACCTTCACCAAGTTTTATAAGAAAGCGGTACTGTCTAAACCTAATTTTGGACAGGCAGTATTGGACAAGTTTGTTAAGAAGTCGTGATTCGTACAGTATGTACTTGGCAAATTTCAGACTTCCTGGGGAATGTGCTTACAAATATTCTGCATTTAATTGCATGTGAATGCAGGCCAGTAGGCACTGCAGTTAGAATATGTTTCAAGTTTGTGTTCAACATGTTACATTTGGTGATATTCACCTGTACTGAATCGAATTAAATTGATGTACATGTATTGATGACTGCGATTGGTTTTTGCAATTATGTGAAATGCTGCGTAGTCACTAGATGCTCTAAAATCTCACGTGACTCCGTATGACTGAAGAGAGGCGATAAATAATTGAAAAATTAAACTAGACTTACGTAGAAAGGTGACGTTTAATTTGAATTATTTAGAGCCTATCGTAAGGAGGGAGGAGTTACGTGCCCTCCCTATGTATGGCTCTGAATGTTCAAGGTCACCACTATGGTAAGTCTAGTGAACAGTTTGTTCACCCTCCCAAAGTATCTAGTGACTACTCGCAGCTCTAAACACTGACTATTCTTGGCTGACGTGCGCTGATACTCTCACGTGACTCCTCCCTCCTTACGATAGGCTCTAAATAATTCAAATTAAACGTCACCTTTCTACGTAAGTCTAGTTTAATTTTTCAATTAACCTTCTTTTACTTATATGTGCTTTGTTCTTCCAATCGAACTTAAAATCTTGATAATGCCGCCCAAAAAGAGAACCCGGCTCACACACTCTTCTTCTGCTACGGCCAGAGTTCAACGTTCTTGATCAAAAGCAGTGAAGAGAGATATGCAAGACAACAGAAAGACAGAAAATGTAAGGCAGCACATAGACACCAAGAGATAACCGAACAGAGCGAAGGTAGACAAAAAAGCGACAGAGAACGCAAAGCAGCACGTAGAGAGCAAGAAACTTTAGAACAGAGGAAAGGTAGACGAAAAAGTGATAGAGAACACAAGGCAACAAATAGACAGCAAGAAAGTTAACAGCATAGACAGGTTAGAATAGAACAAGAACATGACAGAACGCTTTATCATGACTTGGAACTGAAGGCAAAGTAAAATTCAGCAGAACCTGAAAAAATCCTCTGATTTTAGAGTTCTCCGTTTTAAGCCCCGATTACTATTGTAATGATCGTTTGGTTTACAGATACAGAGGGATGTTAGGAACGCCATTCACCATCATCTTATCAAAAAAAAAACCCTGTTAAAAACCGTTCTTTCTTATTTTTTCACTACATTTTTATATAAATCGGTTTATAAGAAATAAATGGTTGAACGAGGGCTGAAGACCTCAGTAATGTAGGCCTATAGACCTCTCTCTGTCTCTCTTATGATACCCGGGCGACGCTGGGTAACCGGCTAGTATGACATATAAAACTGTTAAATACATAGAGCAAATAGATCAAGCTCAGATTCTTTTCGATAAACTTGTACGTCTTTCCCCGCCTCATCCTCTGAACCACTTTACTGAACCAATTCTAACACCTAATGCATTTCTTGTTCTGCCCGACATGTTCGCGAGGCAGGAAATTCCACATGTGCCTTTTGCAGAAATTCCCAGCGCCAGACGGGTCTCTTCATTTGGACTCTTCTGGGGTCACAAAGCTCATTGCTAGTGCATGTAACCTTACCCTTCCAGTGGCTAGAACCCTGTTCTAAATATTTAGGGCAGCTGCATCCCTTAGACCATAAACGAGAGAGCAGGGATTTTTTCTGTAGTTGTGCCGTCAGAGAGGCACGGCACGTCCAGGAGTACAGCAGCGTTGCCATCACTACAGAACGGCTCGCCGTGAACAGGTCAACTAAGCTGCCATCACTATCGCACAGCTCGTCGCGAAAAGGTTAACCTTTCTCCAGTTACTCAGTATCATGGATGTTCACACAGGCATGGTGTACAGAAAGACTAGAGTCTAAATGATACCAAAACTGCATTGCTTTCAGTCTACTTTCCACAGCAACAAACATGGCAACAACCATGTAGTCTCATCATCCCCCAGCACTGCAATTGCTGTATCACCTATCCAGTATTTAACTCTAAAATGCTACTGCCTCAAAAAAAACTTGTTCACAAATGCAGTACCCTTCAAGCAAAAATCATATTTTGTGCCTCTTTTATATATGCTATGTACATATCATGTCCTGTCAAACTCTGCAGAATCAGCTGCTTCCATTTCAAAATGATGGAGACCCTGACTGTGAAGATGATGTAGAATAATGAAACAGATGTCAGAGGTGAAAAGGGACCAGCTTGACTCTTCTACTGTCGTCTGGATGGTGTAGTATAATGTTACAACGCAGCAACAGTTCAATATAGGCAGGCCAATGCCGGTTTGTCAGCTCAATGTATGGATCACTGGGCGACTCAAGACACCTGAAACACAAACATGAGAGGCCTGTTTGAAGAAACCTGGGTGATAAGGAGTAAATCTATTCTTCATGACTGCAGCACTTCTTTCTTATGTGAAAATGTATACACAGACAAACAACCATAGCAGTTCTGAAATAACTGCCAATGTGAATGTGTCGACACTAATTAAAACAAACAAAACCTGCAAAAACCTGAGCATTTCATGAACCAAGACAGCAAAGTATTTCAGCAAATCCCCAGCATACAAACAATTCTTTTCTCCTTGGGATCAAGTTGATTCCCTCCTTAGCCATGGTTGCTAAGGGTGTAACTCTGAAGGTTTTGGTCAGCAAGCAGTGGAGGGGTTGGGTTATCTTAGCTTTTTGCACGTTTGCCTGCAAAATCATTTTTTATATCTTTTTCCCTTCATCTCCCCCTCTCCATTCTCTTCTCCCTACACCATCATTTACTTCATTCTTTTCTTTATCTTTTTCATTTTCTTCTTTTTTTGCTTTTAATGCCGTGATCATTGTCCTTTCGTGTTCTGATACGTTACATATTACATCTTGTGTAGATAAGTTCTGTTTTATAATGTACAAGAGATGACACATACTTTTCAAAATGGAAATCTTTTGTTCATGCATAATTATCAGTTTCTCTCCGTCTCTAGTCTTTTTTTTTTCACTCTCTCACCTTCCTTCTTCCTGCTTGTGGCTGTAAGGTGAGAATTTTCAATTAACCTTCATTGTCCTGTATTTCGTATGACAGAATTCGCCTAGACTACTAAGTTTATATTGTAATTTGCTGCCCGAATTGGGGTACTGACTTTAAAAAATTGTAAAAAATAAACTAATGGATAAAAAGACTTCAAATTTTCAGCAAAAATCTATGGAAAGCTGAACTTTGGTTTGCACTTGTTATTTTAGGGGGATGTGAAAATATTTTTATGGCTCAACACTCACACACCTGATTTTACCTGGAAAACACACCTACGTCAGTGAAATAGGTGACAGACAGGCAATACAACACCCATCAACTTTATAACACCTACCTTTTTGGTGGCAAGTGGTCAGGTTCACCATCTGAAAAGAACTGATGGGTGTTGTGAGGTGTTACTAGTTACACAGGTAGCTAGGAATATACGCGAAATTTTGTGACACTTTTAAGTCACATAGCAGTTACATAGCAGGAAAAAAATAAAATAAAAAAAAATAAGAAGTCAAAATCATACCATATTTACTGAAAATGTATTGGAGTGCATGCTTGTTGATCTGCATGAGTTAGTTTGTGTTTGTGAGAAAAAGAATTCCTATGGCTTATAATATTTCTAACTATATGCAGGTGTTAGTAGGAAGGAAGAGAGGCAGGCATCACAACACAAAACAACACTCAAATATTTTTGTTGTACTCACCATATGGTTCCAGATGTAATGAATTATATAATCCAAATGTGATCACACACAAACAACACAATCACTGGAAATGTTCTTGCTTTTGATCACTTTTGTCACACACAGATCACCGACATGAAATTTTCTTTCCGTTGTGCACTTTTCTTGCATGCACAAATTCCAGTACTTTTGTATGTGGCACTTTCAATATTTAGTCAACCCAAAAACAGTCTGTACAAAACAAAAATGACAAAGTCCAGTACTTGATTTAGTCAAGTATCAGGTTGTACTGCTAGGAATGAGTGTGTAGGAACCTACTCACTGCTGGTGAAAAGAAAAAAAGCAGCCACGATCCTTGCACAAAGCCACCTTACACATCACACACTCATGTGTTGACTGGATGGCATTGCCTGCTGGGGTTTTCCTGCCTTCCTTCTTGCAACAGACACAGTCCTTCTTGCCTCTGGCTGACTGGATTTTGGAAGGAGTGTGTTTGTGCCTGTCTGGATTGTCATGAACGACGGGACGGCCGATCCGTTTTCGACCCTTGAAACCATTCACCATGCCCATGACAATCTCAGTGTGAAAATCCACATGCAGTTTCAGTGGGGCATATGCAGAGTTTTGTAGATTACAAAGGCATTTACTGCAGCAGTGTCCAGGCAGAAGAAGAACACATATTTCCACCACTTCATGAATTTCTGCTTGGAACAATAATAATATGATCGCAATTGATCATGCTTGTCAACACCGTTGTAGTTCTTGGTGTAATCAGCAACAGCCAGGGGCCTAGAATACCTGGCTTTTTCAACACCCCCTGCACCTTTTTTGACAAGCTCTCCATCGGTTCCATCATGGACAGAAGTAAGAAGGGTGACCTTACGACGGTCAAACCAAGCAACAGCCTGAAGCTTGCCCTTCAAATCACCATAGCCAATCTCACGAAACCAGCGCTTTGTGTCCCCAGACTTTTTGACACATTTTGCTGGCTTCATATCCTGTGGCAGACCCTTCCTGTTATTTCGCACAGTCCCACATGCCAAGGTTTTCTTCTGAAACAGATATTGAATGAGGGGGACTGACGTGAAATAATTATCAAAGTAGATGGTGTGCCACTTGAAATAATGGGATTCTGCCAAGTGTTTGACAACACGATCCCCTAGGGCATCACCTGTCCCAGCAGGCACATCATTGGTCTTCCCAGTATATACTGAATAATTCAGCATATAAAAAGAATCGGCATCACACAAAGCCCACACCTTGAGGCCCCACTTCGTTGGTTTTGCAGGCAAGTACTGCAGAAAACCACAACGACCCTTGAACTTGATCATTGCCTCATCTACTGTGATGTTTTGCCCAGGTAGAAACTGCATAGCAAAACATTCTTGTGTCATGGAAATGAGAGGTCTGACTTTGAACAGGGGGTCATACCCAGCCTGACCTCTGGGAACAAACTGAGTGGTATCAGCGAGGTGAAAATACTGGTTCAGCTGTTCAAACCTGTTCTTCGACATGACACTTGACACCCAAACATTGAAGAAAGGAGAAGAATCTTTCCAATAAAAATCACGATGAGGAACAGGGGCCATGTTCATAAACATGAGAAGACCAACAAAAGCTCTGATTTCATCCACAGTGGTTGGCTGAAACTTATCCTCAGGAAGACCAGCAGCCATGAGCGTTTGTCTTGCATACAGGTTGGTTTCCCTGGCCATGAGATGGAATGCGTCCAAAGGAAAAACAAGTGAAAAATAATCAAAAGGTGTTCGAAGATTCACTTGTGGACGTGGGGGGCCCCTGTATGCATCAAACACACGAACTTCAGTCCGAAAGTCGTTGTTTGACCACTGCAATGACTGTGCACATCCACCGACATCAGTAGCACCTGCGTCACCTGCGTCGCCTATGTCCGAGTCACTGTCACTGTCACTACTCGCATTCACTCCTTCTCCAACTTCATAGTCACTGTTGCTGTCTACAGAGTCGAGATCAATGTCCGATTCATTCCAGTTGTTATTTTCGGTCGGAAACACATTCATGTTGAACATTTGGTCCACAGTCAAGCTCATGTCACTATCACTGTCAGAGTGCGACATTTTGATCGTCGTCGGAAGTCGATGGGATGACCAAAATAATCGATTAAAAATCAAAAAAGCCACAAACCGCTCTTGCAAATGGCGCTGAGAAAGGTATGAAAGGCCCGGATAACGACCGGTTTGTCTTATTACTGTAGTCAACCCAAATAAGTGAGGCACACCGAGACAATCAGCGTACTGAGGAACAGGCGGTATAGGGCGGATCAGGAGCCTGAGGGGTCGGGCGGAAAAGGGCGGAACGGGGGTAGAAAGGTTAAAACAAATTTAACTGTACTTCACGCTAAAAAAAAAGAAAAAAAAGAAGAGATTTTCTGTACTGTTGGCTTGTTTTTCATGTTTTGTTTTATTGGTTTGCCCTGCCTGAAGACCACTAAATCGAAATGCATTCTTTCTTTGGTGCAATTTGTTTATTCTATTGGTCTGACAGTCTAGTAAGTCTAGTTTAGCTCCACTGGAAAAAAAATCAATAAATGATCTGTGTGCTTGTGTAACACACTTTGATCACTGTCAGTATATGCACAACAGAATTATAATTGACTTAAGTGACAACTATTTTTTTTCAGATTCAAAGTGCTGATTCATGCCAGAAACATATTTTTACAGGGTATTTTGCATTCTATGACATACTTATGTGCTTCAGCCAGAGCCCTGAATGAGAGAACTGTGATAAAATATCCCGAGTGATTAAAGAAAGATGTAAACTTTACAAAAGTACCATCCATCTAAAACCATTATTCAAAGTCCTCCTTTGGGCTGGGCTATTACTACTCACTCACTGGGAATCAAGTCAGGGGTTAAATTACTTTCTGCCGATTCAGTGATTTGTGAACTTGGGAATCCAGTCAAGGGGTAAATTACCTTCTGAAAATAAATATGTTCTGTGATTTTCTAGTTATCATTTATCATTTCTGTTACTACTTATCATATGTTACTGATTTACCCAGGGCTAGAAATTCCCTGGTAATTTCAACTGTCCTGTGAATAAGCACGCTAATGTTTGTTTTAGTTAGACCACTGTTTTCATTAAAGTTCATACTGTTTAGAGCCCAGCTGATCGCAAGGGGTCATATTAGGACTACCACCAGGTTAAAATTGACTCTAAAAGTGAATTCAAAACGTTCTAAAGATGGCTTAATAACAAATCTATTTTTAACAAAATCTTAGATCAAATGAAAAACATATAACTCTTCTAGATATTAAAAAGCAGCATCTGGTGGAATATCCAGGGACAAGGTCTTCATGGAGTCTGCCATGAAATGCATGTCTAAAATCATGTAAATCCCAACAACCTAAAAGAGTGATTCATTGTGGTGGCTTATCATATGGTATGCACTGTGGAGCCTCCTCAACTTTTGAAAAGAGTGGCTTGCGCATTGTGTAATATCAGTGGCTTGTGAGTCATCACCATTAAACAGTTTCTTCTTTGACAGTGGCAGCAGACCAAAACTCTCAAAGGTTTAAACAGACCTGAAGAAGGTTATTATCAATTTGTGTTTTCTTCATGCCATAGATTTGACGTAAATATGCACCTTGGATTTTATGCCAAAGTTACAGAGACAAATGGTGAATACACACACAAAAACCAATATCCATAGACCTACCAGGGTTCACATTTACTATTTATTACTGGTATTTCACAGCATTAGATAACAACATTTCTACAAAAATGTTGACCACCAGAATTCCACACTGATTTCATTTTTGATGGTGGGAATGTGGACCATTGCTTTCCTTGACTTGAGTTTCATCAACTGCTTTGGCCAGGCAACTGGTTTGGTTGACCAATTTGCCATTGCCCAGCTTGCCTTACTGGTTTTATACGCTACTAATAAAATCCCTGCCTGCACAAACATACACTCCACACAAAATTTTATTTCACATATATAGTCCAGCGCTCTCACTTTGTCATCAGCTCCAGAAGAATGTCTTTCAGAGGCAATGTCTCTTGGCTGTTTGCCGTTTCCTTGACCGCAGATCTTTGGAAATTTTTGCCACCTGACTAGAAATGAAGAAAGCAAAAACTGCTTGACAGAAATCACTGCCCACAAACCCATCTGTTAACTGACATCTATGTATGCGTAAATATATGTATTGCAGACTGCCAACCCCTAAGAGACCAATGAGTAAGAACTGAATGCTCAGTGAGGCAGAAATGTGTAATTTCAGAGAGCTAAGAGTAATCAAGCACGACACTTGCCTTTTCTCAAACAAACACCATGCGATGAAATTGTTAGCACAATTTTTGTGAACTTTACCTTTTCTTCAAAAAACAAGCTTTCTTTTAAGGTCACAAGAAATCTTTACAAATTATGAAAATGTAGAATACACGGAACACACACAAATCCCCTACAACACACAGGATATTCTGTACACCAACACTTCCTGCACGCCCACTTGAGTTCACTGGCTGTTGGCACTGGCAGCAGCCGTGGCAACGTTTGCACTTTCATGGAGGCTGTCACTGAACTGAGCCTTGTAGCATGGTCCTCCTGAGGAATTTCAGAATCATGAGGCTTCTGTGGTTGCTTGTTCACTGATGAGCGAATTCTGTCTTGTTCTTTCTTTTGACCAAGTTTTTTCTTTTCGCATCTTGTCCAGAACTTCAGCTCCACGTTTCATCATTTTCGTAGCTAAAACTTCAAAGGACCCAACTTCGCTGAATGGTAAAGATGTGAAACGAACTGCGCATGACCGGAAACGCTTCTGGAAGATTACTGGTTATACCACGGCGCCGTGTGCGTCTGTACACAAGCCGATTTTTTTCGTCTGTTTTTTGTTGTTGTTGAAAACTTTTCAATGTTTTGGCTAAATGCGTAAGAATTATCACTTGGGCGTTATAAATATGCGTAATGGTTGGCAGTCTGTGCATGTATATGACTGTAGTTGTTTCATGTAAAACCAAGTGGCGAATCTATGATTCTAAAGCTGTGGAGGAGTGCGAAAGCACCACCCTTATGCGTTTTACCATCAGATTATGTTGTCAAATATGCATATTGGCTTCTTCTTCTTCGATTTCGCTCAGACAGGAACCCCAGATGCACTGATGAAGGCTGCCGTCCGGCGGAGGTCCTCCAGAGATCCGTAGAGATTTCTCCTTGGTTGGCCCTTTGAGGCACAGGGGCCGCAACTCTTCCACCCTGGCGGTCCTCACGGTCGAGCACCATATCGAGATTCTCCAAGGTTGTCTGTCTTGTGAGCTGGATGCGTTGTGCTGCCGTTACGCCCCTGACAAGTCAGGACCAGCACAATCCGACTTCGGCTCTTGCCAATTATCCCATGGCTGGGTAAGGCTTGGAGCATGTCAGGGCGTGTCCACGTCGCCGTGCTGCACAGAGTTCCTTCCTTTCTCGTGGGGGCCTTACTCCTACCATCTGGACTGTCTAGCTGCGGTTTCCTATATTGGAGAGGCCGAGATCTAGTTTTAATATAGCGCCATCGTCCGCTCCCGTGCCGCGTTAGTCACAACAGAGGTTGCTCCAACCTGCCCCATGTCCCCCTGAGAAACACCCACATTAACGTGGCGAGAAGGTGCGACTACGGTTTTCACCCTTTCTTAATAGAAGAAAGGATCTCGCAGATCGCATATTCATGGGTGCCAGTGATAAGGGCATGTAAACTGAAACTTAATCTGAAGACAAAAGTCAAATCTGAAACTTTAAACGTCTGGGATTCTAATTTAAAAAATAAAAAAGGGCAATTTGTATCCTTTGATCAGTCATTGCTACATATATATACCATTAGACAAATATCAGCGACAATTCTAACATCCCGTTATGTGTACAGTACCAGAAACATGTATGTGCAGCTAGTTAAGTAGCCTATACATGTGCTTGTGTATTGTGTGGAGGTAGGGGAGGTGCTTACATGAGCTGGGCATTATATAAAATGTATACAGGCTGCGTGCATACGTCCAGTTTATAGCAGGTATACATGCATGTGGAACAGAGAGAAAGAATAAATTAAAACACTTACTATTCCCTCAATTTCAATGTCATGGTTTTTTTTTACTGGAACCTGGTGTTCAATACAGCGTCATTCTTTCTCCTGGCAGCTGGGACAAGTTCACTCATTACAAGTGTTTCTCAGATAACAGTTTTTCTGCCATAGTCTGTTTCTGCTGAGAATTATCAGCAACACCAGGCAGGCAAGAGGGCAGTATCAGCACACCAGGCAGGCAGAGGCAGTATCAGCAACACCAGGCAGGCAAGAGGGCAGTATCAGCAACACCAGGTCAGGCAAGAGGGCAGTATCAGAACACCAGGCAGCAGCAACACCAATGAGAGCACTCAGCAGCAATAATTTAGAGTCATGAATGTAAGTGAAAAATAATACAGCACTTCAAAATGTTAAGCACTGAATTAAAACTTTGCTGTCTTTGCAAAAAAACTCCGGATATCTTGTGCAGGTTTCCGCTTTAATGATGTGGTGCATTTTATCTCCTGGCAAACACACTACAAAATGGTTTGGGCGCCATTCTGCTTCAGGCAAGTCCTTGCCAAGCAAGCGAGACCACATGATGCTTGGACAGAGTTGCTTGTGACACTTGAAGTTGAAGGCATACGAGGGAAAATCTTCCTGTGGAGATGATCTCTGACAGTATGACCCTCATACTGGGGGTAAACTGACTGGATAGGGGTACACAAAATGCTACAAAACTGCATGTAAATGGCCACATTCCCATGTATGTCCCAGGCACAACTGCTTCCAAAAACGTCTTCACGAAAAACGTTCCTGATGCGATCAGCATTCAATGTCTCTCATACGGTAAATGATCGCTGTAAGAGCAATGGGTGGTCCAGGATACATGCTCTGGTGCTCAGGTGATCTGTCTCGCAGACTGAAGTCAGACAAATAAAAATCTTCATCACAGCAAGTTCAATAGCAATCCGTGCCCTCATTCCACATGCCCCTCTTCATTTCCAAACACAGCAATGACGCACTACGTGCAAACAGTTTCCATCACCATTAATCTTCACAGGAGTGAGGGGTGTGGGCATCTGTAGGATACAGGTCAGCTGCATAACTGTCTACCTTGTACTTTGATGCCTCCAATCCTTTGAAGCAATTACAGGCACATTTTGGAAATATATTTTTCAGCCCACATGCCAATTTTTGCAGCTGCTCATATAAGACTTGCAGCATCACGAAGACGTCACTGACACCTTGAAAGTAAACTTTTCTGCTAACTGTGCTGATGTCTCCTTGGACTGGAAGTAGAGGTCCTGGAAGCCGAGGAGGCAGTTTTCTGCTGGCTGGTGCTGATGTCTCCGGCACTGGAAGTAGAGATCCTGGAAGCCGAGGGAGGCAGTTTGCTGCTGGCTGGTGCTGATGTCTCCTTGGCACTGGAAGTAGAGGTCCTGGAAGCTGAGGGAGGCAGTTTGCTGCTGGCTGGTGCTGATGTCTCCTGGCACTAGAAGTAGAGGTCCTGGAAGCTGAGGGAGGCAGTTTGCTGCTGGTGCAGAATGTCTCTGACTGTGCTTTTTAAACTTGATGCCTGCCCTGGATCTCTATTGGGAGACTGGAGGCTGAGCTCTGGAACTGCTGGGGGTGGGGGTGCTGCTGCTGGCTTCGCCGATAGTACTTTTATGTCGAGACTGAAGATGCGACTTTCTTTCTTTCTGTTTGTGACCGATTCTTGGTACTCTGATATGATCTCAGAACACTTCTTTTCATTTTCTCTGAAACTTTCATGGTCACTGCCGTTGCTTTTGTGCTCTTAAGTCTTTGCTTGATGATGGCATATGCTTCATAATTTTCTGTGAGAAGAGCTGCCCGGTCTCCTCCATGATGTCCCCCATGATGTTGAAAGAACCTTCAACAATGGGCCCTGAGAAGATGCTCAACAGTGCCTTAACAAAGGATAGAGAGCATCTGGTATCGCTGCTCCTGGTTCATTCCCGACCTGTTGAGAGTTCAAAGACTGGCACCCACCAATCAGTGTCGATTTGAAAATCTGGCGCCGTTTCATCAACATCAAATTGTGTTATTTGTGAGTCACATGTATAGTCTTTCAGCTCAATGTCAAGTTTGCCAAGACTTTCAGAGGGATGACGTTGGGAGTTTCTCAGCAAAAGACATCAGAGAAGATGCAGTAGCAGCAGACCTTTGAAGGCCTGGATCCAGCACCGAAAGGTTTGTGATGTTCCTGTTGGTCAGTGGTAGCTTCTGAAGACCCTTTGCACCTGCATGTAGCCACATCGCAAAGCAGTGAAAAAAGATGGCAGCCATGATCCATTCTTCTGCTGGTTCGAAGGCACTCTTTCATATGTGGCGGCAAAACCACCAACACACAGTTGTCTGTCCCGGAGATGCAAGTCTACTGTTTTCTGGGTCGAGCCCAGCAATCCACCAGAATCGTGTCAGGTATGTGTACTGGATCAAGAAACAGTGAGAAAAAACGTCTCACCACAATAAACATTTCAGCATGCAGCTTGTGGATAAGAGGTTTCTCCGACTGTAAACATTTTGACGTATCTGAAAACTGGTCCAAGATGCCTCTGTAGTGTTTCAAACAGCTAATGTCAACTGGTCAGGTCTCTGGAAAGGTAAAGAATGATTTTCTCTTTCCTTGAAGTAGATGGTTTTGATGCCACCTTGTATTGTTTTCCTTGCTGTTCAGTATGGCATTGATCTACTTGTGATTGTTCTGGAGTGGCATACTTTTCGAACAGAGCCTTGATCAGCCCGATTTTTGCCTCTTCTCTTCTGGAGTCAGGAAAGCAAAGTCGAAGACAGTGAGTGCATCCCATAAGCTCATGAAGCCGATCAGCAACTTGCTGCATCTGCAAGAACCTATAACAAAAGAACAAATAACGCACTATAGCATAAACAGAATGTACTGTAGGAAAATCATATATACCCACGTTGGCATACACTATTAGTATGATGTGTTACACACATCTCAGAACAACATGGTAGAGTCAAGTCAAGATGATTTTTATAGAGGGTAAATACAATAAGCATTCTGCTTTTTACCATGTGGCCCTCACACACGCATGCTCCACAATTAAGTAATCAAAATGTATTATAAGAATAGATGATAGTATGGTATGTGTGATATAAAAGAAAAGAAAGAGAGAGAGAGAGAAAGTAGAGAGAGAGAAGAGAGACAGACAGACAGACAGAGTGAGAGAGGGTGGAGGGGTCGCTGGCATAATTATTGCTAAGCATAATACTTTTAATAGAGAAGCAAATTATTTAATTCAAGTTAAACAAGCAACTCATAAAATTTTTACCAGAATGTTGCTTCAGCAGGAACCAAAATTTTACTTAAAATTATCCAATTAATTAATTTATTAAATTAGGGGGAAGAAAAAGGAATGGGGGGGGTGAATCTTATACATTGTTTTCCCACATCATTTAAATGGCAGAAGTTTCCTCCCCCTATAGAATTAAAAAAAAATAATGAAAAACACGAAAAATATGGAATGTAAAGGAAATAAAACAAAACTCAGAAATAAAAGGAAAGATAATAGAGAAAAAGAAAAAAAACCAATGTAAGAAATAAAAGGAAAATGAAAATAAATGAAATGAATAATGGCTAATGGAACTGAATGATGGACTACAGACTACGATTAATGGAAAAAATGTAAATATTGTATAATATACTGAAAATAAAAAGCAATAAAAAAAAATTGGCAGCTTAAAAAAACTAAACAAAAAAAACTAAAAAGAAAGTCATGGGGCTGAGTGAAGTGAGTGAGTGATAAGTATTATCGTTAATAATTACATTTAATTACTTTTGGTCAATATACACGCCCCCCCCCCCCAAAAAAAAAACAAAAAAAACACACACACACACACAAACACACACACACACACACAAAAACAAACAAACAAAAAACAACAACAACAACAACAACAAAACAATCATTTAATTTTTATGTTCTTCTTTCCGCGCCTTCTTCCTATTTCCATAAAATATATACCAGTCAGCTTATGTATTCACATTCACATAAACACAAGCTACAAAAATTAAAAGTATAGCCCAATTCTTTAGAAACGAAAGTAAACATACCTGTTTGGAATAGGCCGGATCAGAACGTTTAGCTTTCTTGCCATACAGGTGTTCCTGTATTGTGCTGAAGAGGTAGCTGGCCTTCGGCGATGACTCTTCAATGTCGTAGTGCAAATCACCTGTCAATTCTTGAAGCGGCAAAAACTTCTGTACGAACTGCTGGAACATGTGGCTGGCGCTGGTGTGGACAAGTGAATGGTGTCTCCACTGATATCAAGCAGCGAGGTTGTTCTTTCCGTATAAGTGTCTCAACACCACCTATCTTCCTCTCATTGCATTGCAATTGTCCATCAGCACAGACACTACACTTTCCCACCCCAGGTCTCTACTCATTTAGTATAGAAGTAAGGGCATCAAAAAATGTTCTTTGAATTCGCCAAATTCACAACTTTAGATCCAAGATGATCAATAACAACTTTTCCAAGGTCCTGATCAAAGTACTGGACAAGAACATTAACAATTTTATCATTGTTATTGTTTGTTGCCTCGTCCACATTGAGGGAGAAGAATGTCCCAGGGCGACGCAGTTTTTCTGAAAGGTCCTCTTTCATTGTGGTTGCGACACCGTGTGTCATTGTGTAGGTCGCACATGTTCGACAAAAGATAACGCTGACAGAGCAACCTTGTCAGCAGAAAATCGCTTGGACAAATCAACCAGGGCCTGACTCAACGAAAGTGGTAAACAATGTTCAGCTAAAAAACAACACAGCACAGACTTCAGTTCAGCCGTCCCCCTCGCTTACACTCGATTTGGTGGAGGTTGTTTTGTTGCAACCGTCGAGGGTACACGTTTGTCTGACTGATTTCAAGTTTGCTGCATGCTGTGAATCGTCAGCATGGGAAGAAAGTGCCTTCTTTCCTCGTTGGAATAAAGGAGCGTTTTACCACACGGGACACAAAAACACGTGCCCGCGACTGGCACTTTTTGACACCATTCTCCGAATTTCACACCACTGTCATTTTTTTCCTCTAGCCAGGCCCATCTCCACTTATTTTTCACATCCTTTTCAAGTTCACTCACATCACAACCCCTTTCGACAAACTTCATATTTCCGCGATCTTGACAACTTATACCAGTTTTTATTCAGCTTTCTCAGACCATTGCCGCTGCATTCCGTGATCCACAAGACTGGCGTCTTTCTACCGCATACTGATAAAGTCGATGAACATCATTTCCGCTAAGAACGTGTTTTCGCTGACTATTTCCGTTTTCGCTTCACTTGCAGTAAAGAAGGGAGAACACTCTATCCATCCTCGTCGGGATTCCGACCCGATTTACTCGTCGGAGACATTCGCTTCGACGGTTTTCTTTCCGATCGGAATGAGATCGGAACGCTACGCGATTTTTGCTTAAAATCGGAAAGCAACATTTCAAAAATTCGCAAATCGGATTTCCGATCTGAATCGGAGATCTGGCACCCCTGCATATTGGTCTGACTGCCAGTGAGCACAATAACACAAACATTACTGAACTGACTTTAATTAAACCTTGTGGAAAGAAAGAATGTGGCTCATGGATGAAGCCCTTGACAAGATCCTGATCAAAGGGTTGATCCAGGAATGGTTTTTTGAGGACTGTTCAGTTTGCAGAGGTATGCACTCTCCTGAGCACCCTTTCAGTCTGGTTACAGATACATACTAGTAATTTAAATCAACTATATCTATGATTCCAGCCGTCATTTGTGACTACTACATCAACATTATCATATAACGTATCTGTACATATTGCTTCAATTTTCGTCTGTTTTAGGGTAATGTTCAACTAAGCATCCTTAAACACATTCAGGTTTACATGCACACACATACACACACACGTTCACACATACATGCATGCACACACACATGCACGCACGCATGCATACACACACACACACACACACACAGATCACACCACCTGGTCTGGTTTGGGCACTGGGAAATGTTTGGTGACAAAAGCAGCCATCTTCTTCATGACTGTGCGCTCAGTCTGTTGGGCTTGATTGATCTTGGTTTCCAGTTCCTGGGCAATGGTCTCCCACCGCATCCTCTGGGTGATCTTCCCCTTCAGCCCATCGCACTTTTCCTGCCATTCAATATGGAGTTTACCTTTCTCATATTGGATATTTTCAAGAAGAGGAGAAAAATCTTTCTAGAGAAATGAAATCAAGAAAATGCAATTACTGAAAATATTGTTCTACAACTGCAACATTATCGCACTCAGAATGCTAGCTCATACACAATGGATTTTCTCTAAACTGCATAGCAGTACTAAACCAATTACATGGTACACATTGTAATATAATATGGCTATCAGTCTTTTAAAGCGACACAAAAAATCCAAGAACTGTTTCTGGGGCTGGATGCATCACTTTGGGTGTAATTTCATGTCTACAAGAAACTCTGCATGAAGGGCTGGTCCTTTTATTTGTAAACAAAATCCATTTATTTATGGATAAGGCGTATTCCAAACATGGGCACATGAAACCAGTTGCTAATTGATGCTAAGCATCCGAGACTGCACTACAGATGCATTACCAGGGCCATGTTTTAAAACTGACTTTGACAAAATATACACTAAAAAGTTGCAGAGTTAAACAATTCAAAGTGGAAGTTCTGAAACAGTTCATAAAAACTTGTAATATATATTATGAGGCCTGATCAAATCATACACTTATACAGGAGCCACTTCTTTTTTTTTCTTACTTCTGCTTTAGGAAGAGGTTATTACTAGCCTCTTTGAATAAGCTTTATGCTCATTTAATCTTTTTTTGTTTTCGAATCTGCTAACTTACACTCCACATTGCAAGCACAGTGCAAATCATTTGGCACAATGATCAACATTGAGTGGGTGAGTGTTGCAGCCGTTCCCTCAATGAAGTCAAAGCGAAAGCCACAGTCCAAATGTTTCCTGATCTAAGAGTTAATCACATTTTAAGTCTGCATATCCTATATGCCTGTTATGCTTGTACATTGGACTGATATGCGCACAGAAGCCTTGATGTTTTGAGCTGTGTTGACATGTTGACACGGCCACTACATGTGACTGCAGATCAGGTAAGAGCCAGCCTACACAGGTGGTTGCAAAACTAACTTTACCACAGACTGGATATTTCATAAGGTGTTCTGGTCAGAAACTGCCCCACCCCGCCTCCTCTGCAAAGTCATCACGTCATTCAAAACTATGTTTGACATACAAATGTATCTTCTGCTGAAACAAGGACTTGGCCTGAATGGCCTCACCAACACTGGTTTTACTGGTGTACCTAATCCAACTGAATGTTTTGCATCATTTTGGGTACATGACTGAAACACAAGCTCTTCAGTTCGTTTGGACAACATTTAAACAAAAGCGAAAAGCAATATCAATCACATTAACGTACTGTGCAGCCAGACTTCTTATTTTCCTTCCTTATAACTAGTCAAATGGTCAGTCTCATCTCTCCTTAGTCCTTACCTGTAACTTATGAAATGATAGCCAGCAACTGGTCTTCAAACTGCTTCTCCTGCTCCAAGGAGGCTTGCAGTTCCTGGCGCTGTGACTCTACCAGTGACAGTGTCTCCCTCAACTGTCCCACCTCCCCTGCAGGTCATCCACCAATGCTGCCTCCACCACCTGCACACAGGGACACCCAGACAAATGTACATTGTATGACAATACGAACATACAGAGAGATGGGGAGGAGCAGAATGGAAGCAGCATGTATATAAAAGATCTCTTTTCTCCTTTCTGAATTCTGGTCTTCCTTCTTCACACGACAGAAATTACTGAGCGTGAATATGAGAGAAGGGAAACAAGTACTGTAAAATACCAAGTTGGGCAGCGACCTAAGATACAAGGCTGATATGAGAACTGACCCACAAAATGATGCCCTTCCCAAACCGGATTATTCCCTATCAATGAGTCAAGGACAAATAATGCAAGATTCTACATTAAGAAAAATACCAAATACGGCTCTCCAAATGATTCTGTATGGGAAATCTCTGCTTCTATACTTGTCATAGAGAAAATCCTACCTCTAGCTGAAAATCACCGAGACAAGAGGAGAACGTTTTTGCATGAAATTGCATGCCTGCAACAGGGTTTGATCAACAAAAGTATCTTCCACTGCTACGTATGTATAACAATTTTTCTATTTCACTGTGGGAAAGTAGAGCAACTAGTTTATGCACTTGACTTTTACCAATCACTATGACTACCAGTTTTGCTTGACCCATTGCCTTTGGCAAGTCTTACCTTTGTACTTTTGGGAGGTGTTTGCGGTTGCAAGTCTTTGGCAATTTCAGTCTCTGCTCTCAATTGTCGCTCCTTCTCTTTGAGGATGGATACTAAAGGGGGGCGACTGCCCGATAGGGCACAGCGAGCTGGCTGTCGTGTCTCCTCGAACTGATGCTGTAAGTCTTTCACCTTTGTCCAAGTGTGCTCACATTCTGCACGCAACTCCCTCAAGCTGACATCTTCCCAAGGTGTCAGCATTCGTTTCCACCATGTTAGTGACATCTCCTTCCATTGACATGTCCAACTACAGGTCTAGTGTGGTTTTCACACCTGGAAACATCAATTAGCATATAATTTCATGACAAAATAAAGTCCAACATTGTTATGATCAAGCTCAAACACTATATTCACAATACTGCTGATGTGCCCTGTGATCACAATGAAACAATTTTTTTTTCCAAAATAATCAAACATTAAACCTTTTTTTTCTATAAAGGTATGATCACAAAACAGAACAGTAACGGTGGTGGCACAGAAGGGTGAGAATGGGACAGGATAAGGATGGGAAAAAAAGGTCATACTGATAACAAAACTGAAGAGCAAGCAAAATGTCCTTTTCACATTTGATCAATTTCTGCTCCAAGACCATGAGTTGCTGTTTAATTTGATTAAACTGACAAAGAAAGTGTTGAGACTTAATCAAGTTTCCAAATCTATCAAAAGCAACTAAAATTTCTAACACAGAAAAGAGGCATGGTGGGGATGGGGGATTTTGGGCTGTATTTGCAGGGGCAAAATCAAAAGAAAAAATTTAAAAACCCCCCCCACTTCCCCAAA
>JAFLJL010003835.1:0-18390 GCA_018398815.1 Conus ventricosus
ATTAAACTTTATCTTAAAAAAAGGTTTGCCTTGCTAGCCCCAACATTTCCCAACCCCCCCTTCAAAAAAAAAAAACAAGGGCAACAAAACAAAGCCAAGCTACAGCACACACACACACACCCACACACACCAACCACACACACACACACACACACACACACACCACACACACAACACACACACACAAACACACACACACACAAACAACACAACACAACACCACACACACACACACACCACACACCCACAGCGAAGGAGCAGAAAAATTATGTTTTGAAGAGAGTTGTTTTGAGGGAGGACTTGAAAGAAGAAAGACTGTATGAGTTTCGGAGTGCAGAAGGGAGATTGTTCCAGCAGGAAGGAGCCTGAAAAGTAAAAGAACGTTCACCAAGTGTTCTGGCCCGAAAACGAGGATCTGCAGAATGCGAGTGTCAGAAGAAGAGCGAAGCGTCTGGAAGGAGTATAGGTCGACAGAAGTTTAGAGAGGTAAGATGGAGCGAGGCCATCCAATGCCTTGTAACAGAGCAAAGAAAGTTTGTACTTGATGCGTTTATCAACAGGAAGCCAGTGCAAAGAAACCTTCTTCACTCTGTAAAAGATGTAAATGACTTAAAAATGAATGGCCAGTGTGCAACTGGCAAAAACTGTTTCTTCCTTGTGACCACCACAGGTAGACCAGGGCCACTCTTAGGTTTGGACAGATCTGGAAATGACTGTTGTCCATCTGTGTATTCCAGTCCTCTTGCCAGGTCTCTGACATAATCATTAACCTTTGGTTTCAAATCTGAGTAGGGGATACATAATGTTGGACAATTCTATGTTATGGCATTCCTGGCCAAACAATCCGCCATTTCATTTCTCCAAATGTCAACATGACTGGGAACCCAAACAAGAAACACCATTATGACAAGTTCCACTTTCAAAGAGGTTAAAAAGTTAAGTAAAAGTTTAGAAGTTCAGGATGATGGACGTTATGACCAGCTATGGTCTCCAAAGCTGACAGCGAATCAGACAAATCAGAAAAGTCCTTCTTTATATCTCAGTGCTAAACCAAAGCTGGACACCTCAGCAGAATAAATTGAACAATCTGATGGATGCTTTGATTACATTTGAGAATGGTTGGGCAAAAGGCTGCACAAGCAACTCTATCTTGGAGTTTGAACCATCCTTGAATATTTCATAAAAGGATGGAAATGTTGTACAGAGATCAGCAAACAATGCCCTCTATGCCTGAGGACTGGTCAGCAAACAATGCCCTGTATGCTTGAGGACTGGTGTGCAAACAATGCACTGTATGTCTGAGGACATGGGTCAGCAAACAATGCCCTGTATGTCTGAGGACTGGTGGGCAAACAATGCCTGTATGCCTGAGGACTGGTGGGCAAACAATGCCATGTAATGCCTGAGGACTGGTCAGTAAACAATGCCCTGTATGCCTGAGGGACTGGTGGGCAAACAATGCCCTGTTTGTCTGAGGACTGGTGGGCAAACCTGCCCTGATGCCTGAGGACTGTGGGCAAACAATGCCCTGTATGTCTGAGGACTGGTGGGCAAACAATGCCCTGTATGCCTAAGGATGGTCAGCAAACAAATCCCTGTATGCCTGAGGACGGGTTTGTGCAAACAATGCACTGTATGCCTGAGGACTGGTGGGCAAACAATGCCCTGTATGTCTGACAGTACTTCACACTGAAAACCCTGAATTATGTGCAGACAATTTTTCATGTGCCAGTAAACCTCAGTGACACAACATGAAAGCATCTATCCAACAACAAAAGTGCGTGGCCTTACAACGCATTCATCCCCAAAAAAACACTAGTATCCCTCTTTATCTGTCTTTAGTTAACTGGTCAATAGAACTGGTGCAATCTTTACAAATCAAAATAACACAAAGCAAAACCAATATTTATATATAGAAATTTTCATGCCATTCCTTTTGATATAACCGACTATACAGAAACATATTCATGGCTTACAGAACATACATTCATGGTTTATATTCAAATTTTAGAACTCAAAAGCACATCATTTATTATTTTTTCTCAATTTGAATTATTTGTAATCAAAATTTACACACACACACACACAAATAAAAAAAAATTCAGAAAAGGCAATTAAGGAAGAGGAGTGGGCGGGGGAATGGGTGGAGGGTGGGGTATTTAAACACACAGACAGAGGAGGGGGGGAAGAGAAGGGAAGCAGACATGGGGACGGGGAGGAAGAAGACATGGGGGCGGCCCGGAAGAAGACAGGGGGGCGGCAGGAAGAAGACAGGGGGACGGGAGGAAGGAAGACATGGGGACGGCAAAGGAAAAAGACATGGGGACAGCAGGAAGAAGACATGGGGACGGCAGGAAGAAGAGACAAGGGGGGACGGCAGGAAGAAGACAGGGGGACATCAGGAAGAAGAAGACATGGGGACGGCAGGAAGAAGAAGACATGGGGACGGCAGGAAGAAGAAGACAGGGGGACGGCAGGAAGAAGCAGACAGGGGGACGGCAGGAAGAAGCAGACAGGGGGACGGCAGGAAGAAGAAGACAGTGGGACGGCAGGAAGAAGAAGACAGGGGGACGGCAGAAGAAGCAGACATGGGGACGGCAGGAAGAAGCAGACAGGGGACGGCAGGAAGAAGCAGACAGGGGGACGGCAGGAAGAAGCATACATGGGGACGGCAGGAAGGGGAATCAGGATGGGAAAGATGGAGCCTGCTCTGAAAGGCAACGACGTTGAACTGTCAAAAAACCATAACTCTGCCAAAATGAAGAGGTGCTGTGAGGTGGTGGGGAGGAGGGTACGATTGGTGGAGGGGAAGGGATGGAACCAGGGGTCAGCATCTCACTTTCCAGTGAACTCCCACATCATGTACACTGCAGAGTTGTATCACTCCGGGATTGACAGTCCATATGCTATGAACTCCCGGCCGCATCATGTACACTGCAGAGTTGTATCACTCCGGGATTAACAGTCCATACTGCTATGAACTCCCGGCCGCATCATGTACACTGCCAGAGTTGTATCACTCCGGGATTGACAGTCCATACTGCTATGAACTCACATACTACGCCACAATACATGACTCATACTTATGACAGGAGGTTGGAAATTCACTATGATGTGAACCCACACACTGTGTTGCAAGTGTGTATCAGGAAGCTGGGCTGCACACCATGTAGTATGAGCTCACGATGTCACACTGGTGACAAAGGTGCATCAAAAGGGCTGGGCGTCCACTGTCATGTCAACAATCCATCATGCACTATGTCACAATCCACTCCACAAGCATGGCACTGCAAGCACCACTATGAACAGTTTCCCATACAAGAGAGATGATGGTATGTTCACACAGGAGACCTAAGGAAGTGGAAAAAAGCCTGAACATTGCCTGGGATGGTCCAGCAGGTGGAAGGACTCAAAATCAAGTTGGGGTAAAATAACCAGCAGTGAGTTTGACTGGTGATGAAAACCCCATGATCTCTCCATTACTGATTGTCACGCACGAACTGACACAGGTCGCCTCAGTGACAATTGTGGAGTGTGGCCCGTCCAGTGCCAGGGTGGCAGTGGCCGTGAAGTGCGTGATCCTGCCGGGAATTTGCTTACCTGTCAACTCTTGAGGGGGGAGGGAGGAGAGTGTCAAGCTCGTCGGAATTGTGAGGTTTAACGTGTGTAAACAAACGCTCGTGAAACTGGAGTTCTTCGATGTGAGTGGGGAATTCCGTGAATGTGAGTGTTGTCTTGTGAGTTTCCGAGATGAATTCGGAGTGTCGTCGTGTATCTGCAAGTAGTACGAAATGAGGCGTTATCACGAAGGTTGGGTTGGCCTCGTGCTCATGTTTGTTTCTGCCGTTGGGGGCAGGGGTTCACGGTATGCCCTCGACCGACTTTTGAAGGTTTGGCTACCAGAGTGAAGACGATCGATGTTTCGGTGTTCAGCGACGGGTTCTGCACGTACCAGGGCGTTGGCTGTCTGGCATAGTGTCCCGGCGACTGAGGGTGTCATCCAGTGTGTCGTCCGCGTCTTGACTGTCGGTGTTCGGTGTTCAGCGACGGGTTCTGCACGTACCAGGGCGTTGGCTGTCTGGCAGTGTCCCGGTGACTGAGGGTGTCGTCCAGTGTGTCGTCCGCGTCTTGACTGTCGGTGTTTGGTGTTCAGCGACGGGTTCATGCACGTACCAGGGCGTTGGCTGTCTGGCAGTGTCCCGGCGACTGAGGGTGTCGTCCATTGTGTGTCGTTCCTGTTGTTGTCTAAGGGTTCCGGCGAGTTTTTTGTACCTCCCCTACACAGCAATTTGTGAGGGTCGGCCTCTTGGGTTGTGGGAGCTACCACCTCCTCTTCCACTGTCATCCCTGCCCACTTCTCTGCCGGAGTGGGGACGCACCCGGAGCCGGCAGGATGCGTTCCGGTCGGGACGTCATCTCCCTTCCACAGTCCGAGGGTGTGGCAGTTCCTCTGACTTCAACTGTCTCTTCAGGGTGGCAAGCGTCTTGAGGGCCCACCGCCGTATTCCATCAGCGTGTGACTCGCGGGTGTGGTTGGTGCCCGGTAGGGAGGGAACCGCGTTCTTCGACGTGTCACAACGTTCCTCTCCTATTTCGTATCAAGCGCTTCAGTGAAGGTTTGTGTTTTGGCGGTGCATTAGTGTGAGAGCGCCGTCAAGCAGACCGACGTTTTCATAACCATATCGGGAAACGCTGTGTTGCTGTTTTTTTTTTGTGTATGTGTGTGCGTGTGGTTTTTTTGTTTTGTTTTTTTTGGAAGAAGTTTTTTTTTGGGGGGGGGGTTTCTTTTGCCTGTGTCAAGTACCCGCAGGGACTTCGGATGAAGTATTGAAAGTACGACATTGGGTGCGGGTTACCTGAACAATTGGTGTTGAACATTTGGGGTTAAGCTTTGGTGTCCGATGGTTTGACACCGGCACATAAAAATTAGTATAAAGAATACATTTGAAAGAAAAGCATTGCGTGGGCATCTGGGTTTATGACGTATCAACCTTGCTTGATATTTCAGCCCGGGATTACCAGGTGATGTGATTTCACCCTTGTCCCCTCTGGTATTGGCCTTTAGTGGGCTGAGGTGTGTATCTGTGCCTCCTGAGGGAAGGGTTGTTATATGTAAACGTGCAGCACATGCGTGCACGGGTATGCGTAAGGGGCCATGCGCTGATAGGTCGGGTATTGATAGTATTGGATTCTTTTGGGTTTGTTTGTGGGTTTTGTTTTGTGTGTGTGGGGAAACTGCCTATGTGTGTCGGATATATAAAGGTATTGGTGTTTCATCTGCCATTCTGTGGGTGAGAGTGCGTGTGTGAATGCAAATAAAGCCTTCTGTTTGTGCACTGATTTTTTTTTGTGTGTGTTTGTTGTGTGGCGTTCATACTTAGAAAAAGGGGGAAAGGGGGGGTGGTTATAACGGGGGATATATTAAAAACATATATCCCTGTCTAATGTCCTATCCCAGTGACATATGGTGGAGATGCGGGGTACACATTGGATTATTTAGGACATAACTTCTTGGTAAAAAAAAAAAAAAAAAAAATAGGGATCTGTTGTGTTTTTAGTTGGAACTTGATATTGGAATAGTAATTGTAGCGCGTGGGTGGTTGGAGGGAGCGCGCCGTCAGTAGGGGAGGAAGCGCGGTTGCTTGGCAATCCTAGTAACATGTTGCCAGGTAACGTTGTCTCGTTTTTGTCTCGGTTTTGGTGCAATCGAGGTGTGAATGGTGTGTTTGAGTTCCTCTTTCTATTCCAATTACATGTGTTTGAGTATTGGAATGTATGATGGTCACAGTAATATTTGACGTGAAATGTTAATGAAATGTTTAAAAGGGTTTTGGCATCAATGTGCTCAGTAGTTAACCGTGCTTGGGGTGTGGGAGACAGGTTTTTTGAAGACACTGTGGTTGCCAAGTCTAATTCGCTCTTCAGAGGCACACCGGTTCATCTCCAAAATGGCAGATTTGAGAAATGCCCACTTGAAGTTTTTAAACAATGGCAGAAGTCACACGAGTACTTCTATAGTCACAAATTTCACCAATGGTTCAAGTTCAAGTTGTAATGTATAAGTGCTGTTAGCAGCATAAAATAGTATTCAACAGAAAACTAAAAACACACATTTACAAAAATAGTCATTCCTTGCTTGAAAACTGCCTCGCAGGGCTCTTCATAATTTGGAGAAAAACCAGACTTCTAGTAGTAAGCCTGGTGTAGCGCGCTTTATCTGATGGTCCTAGCCTCTCCCCTCCCACATGGCCCCAGAGCAGGCCATAAATCAGTGTAATGAGGAAGGCAGAGTTTTCGCTCTCCTGCTGCCGCATATTTCACAGCAGGGAAGAGTATCAGCCAAGTGTACAGAGGTAGCTACCCTCCCTTCCTTTCCTTAACATATCCTCTTTCTCACCCACAGTTGGTTAAGCCGGATGTTCCGCTGTTGCTCCAAACACATAAAAAATCTTGCTCTGTGCCACAAGTGTTTTTTCGCTTTATCTTGCAATTATGCAACATCACATCACCAGGTTTGGAGCTCTTGATAAGACCATAAAAAAGGACACACAATGCACCAAAAACCCAAAACCCAAAATTTGGAGGTAATCTGGTGTGGCTCTAATGTAGCAAATTTGTATTTCTTCAGCCTGTTGACGTCAAGAAAATTTCGCTTTACGACTGGAAGAGAGTGAATGTTCTCTTGTGGGAGGTTCTGGGGTTAAGGAAAAAAAATCTGGTTTCTTGGATAGAGAATTGAGTCTGTGGTAATGGCGTCTGGAACCGATCGCAAGCAAAGGTCTCAAGGTACCGTAAGTCCAGTTGTGTCTGTCAAGGAGAAAGGGGATGTGTCGACTCCTGATAAGCAGCCGGGGGGGTACTCCCATGTCCCGTACCCTTTTCGGCTGGTAAGCCTGGGTTAGGCGAGTCTCCGGGGGTGCTGCTAAGTTTGTGTCGCCTAGCAGTCCTGCTGTTCAGTACTACTCACGCCTGGGTATAGAGTTAGGGTTTTAGTAAGGTGGAGTTGGCCCAGTTCGTTGCTGACAATGTAGCAAAGGATGCAGAAAGAAGTGAGGAAGCTATCGTTAGGAGGGCACAGGTGGTGGGAAATGTCATGGAAGGAGAGGAAGAGGCAGGAGGAGTTAGCCGTGTTAGCCGCCAGGGGAGAGGAAGCTGCAGCCATGTTAGCTGCCAAGCTTAGGAGAGGGAAGAGGAAGCCGCTGCCAGGAGAGAGGAAGCTGCTGCCAAGCTTAGGAGAGAGGAAGAGGAAGCCGCTGCCAGGAGAGAGGAAGCTGCTGCCAGGGAGAGGAAGCTGCTGCCAAGTTAGGAGAGAGGAAGCCGCCATTAGGAGAGAGGAAGAGGAAGCTGCTGCCAGGTGGCTATCCTTTTGGCAGAGAAGCAAAAGAAAGGGAGAGGTGCTTTCCAGAAGCGAGAGAGGTCCAAGAGATGGCCACCCGACAAGAGGACGCGGATGTAGGAGGAAAGTCGACCAGGATGACGTTTGAGTTAAGAAAGTTAGAGCTGGATCTCAAGCAACGTCGGGCGAATGAGATCGTGTCCTTGAAACAGGAAAAGTTAAGATTGAAAGAGCAAGAGTTGAAGGAGGCGAGAGAAAGGGCTGATGACGAAGCGACAAGCCCTGTGGCAATTGATCCGTCAACAATACTGATGAAGTAGACATGTATTTGGCTCATTTCGAGCAGGTTGCCACGTTGTGCCGCTGGAAAAGAACCTCGTGGTTTCCCCTAGACTAATAGCTCTTTTGAGAGGGAAGACGGGGAGATGCCCTTCTGGCGACTGAATGCCGTTGATCTTGCAAGTTTCGACCACGTGAAAAAGGCGCTTTAGAGTATTTCCGTTTAGACGCTGAGGCATACCGGAAGAAGTTTTAGGGGAATTTAAGAAGGAGGTAGGAGAAACGTTTCAGCAGTTTTTTTGACCGGTTTTAAAGTCTTGTTTTCAGTCTGTGGTGTGCTGCAGCCGGGAAAGACGAAAACAAAGTGAGGACTTGAAAGATCTTTATTTTCGAGGAACAGATGTATGGACTTTTACTCCTGACTTTGTCACGGAAGTGCTCGAGCGTGTCCTAAGAATGCTGAAGCAGTGGCCTTGGAGGCAACTCGGATAGCAGAAAGCACGCGGTAGGGCGAGAGAGCAGAAGAGGCCATCTGTAATAAGTGACGCTCACGAGGTGTCATGTGACGTAGCCTCACATCAAGGCATGTGACGCTCCTCACTGTAGTTAGTAATATGAATCATTTCCCCGTGCCACTACTAGAAAGGAAGGGAAAAAAATGTGGCTTGACTAGTGTAGCGGGCGTCCCCAAAATAATTGTGAGTATGACTCAGTAAGAAAGAAGGGGGTCATTGGGTGAAAGTGACCACTGAGTGTTGTTTAACAAGGGTGGTAAGGTAAGGTGCTGGTCATGTGTTTTTGAACACTGAGTATGCATCACTAGGAGAAGGGAGGAAAGAGTCAGTTTTAACCCAGCAGATGGCCTAGAGACTCGAACCTGTCAGGACGGTGGTCCTCTTTGCTGACCAGTCATTACCAGGTGAGTGATAGATTTCTTGGGGGAAAACACAGGGGGAAAACTTAAAGAAGAGAAAGAAAGAATTCATATGTTGAATTGGGAAGCAGGTTACTTACACGAACCTTATTCGTGTTTCAGGCCTTCACCCTTCACCCTTTACCCTTCGCCCTTCATCTTTCACCCCCTGAGGTGATTGAAGATGGCCATGGTGTGGGGAACACACCGGGAATTCGCCCCAGCAAGTGCCAACTCCAGGGAGAGGGTTGGGACTCGACACTTCTCAAGAGACAGAAGAAGTCGGGGAAAGAGAGTCGAGTTCGTATCTCCAGGACAGGAGAATTCGAGGGGAAATATATTGTCTCAGAGAGACAGGGAATTGAGAAAGCAGGAAGCTTTACTTGGGCAGGAGGGCCTCAGTGATTACGGGAGTTGTGTATTCCCCTGGCCCGGATTTTTTTGGTTAAGGGAAATGTGAAGGCCATGGCTTTATAGAAGCGGAACTAGACTTTTTATCTCTCGGTTTTAGGAGAGATACATGTGTGAAGATTGATTGTCTCTCGGTGTGAGGAGGATACATGTGTGAAGATTGATTTGTCTCTCGGTGTGAGGGAGAGATACATGTGTGAGATTAAATTTGTCTCTCGGTGTGAGGAGAGATACATGTTTTGCAGATTTATTTGTTTTCTCAGTGTGGAGAGAGATTACAGTTGTAACTCTGTTTACAAGTGGTTGATGATTTAGTAAATGTTTTCCCTGAAGGAGAGGGGAGAAGAAAAACATTCGGTTGTGCGCCTTTTGGTTGATTGGAAGATTGCGTGTGCGTATGGAGTAAATGCTGTCATGAATGCGGGTATGCAAAAGTGACAGTGTGACAGTGGTGACCCCGACTCCAGTTTCCCCGGCGTAGCTGCCGTTTTTTCCCCCTGGGAAAAAAAAAAAAAGAAAAATTTTCTATTTGTCCCCTAAAAGGGTTGAGGAAGAAAAAAAAAGATTTCTATTTGTCCCCTCAAGGGTTTTGAGGAAGAAAAAAAAGATTTCTATTTGTACCCTAAAAGGGTTTGAGGAAAAAAAAAAAAAGATTTCTATTTGTACCCTCAGGGTTTGGGGAAAAAAAAAAAAAAGGATTTCTATTTGTGCCTCAAGGGTTTGAGGGAAGAAAAAAAAGAGAAGAAAGTTTAATTAGTGTTTGTGTATAATATTTGCATTTGTTTTTGGGGTTTTGTTCTATTTCTATGTGTGTTTAAGGTGGTTGAGATTCTTTTGGTTGCTCTACTCGTTAAGGGTTTTTTTTTGGTAGGATTTCTTTTTGACCCTTCCCCACCTCAGGACCGATAGCCTCAACCTCCTCTTGCTCGAAACCTGCAGCAAGGGGGCCGGGGCGTTGAGGAGTCGCTGTCCTTCCCTAGAGGGTTAGAAATTTGTCCCCTTTCCCAGGACTGTTTGCCCCAACCTCTTCCTGCGTTTAGCAGGGGACATGGCGTTGGGGAGTCAATAGTCTTTCCCTTCTCATAAATATCTATTTCTTTCGCTTTCCTATTGTTTCATTTTGATTTTTCCCCTTGCCCCTCAGAGTGGTGATCAACTTCTCCTCCGTCACGCTAATAGTGTAGGTGGTGAGGTTGATTCCGCTTGCCCAAATAAACATCTTATTTTTTGATCATTTTTTTTTCTGGGTGTGGTGCGAGATTTTCTTTGAGTTTGGGTGAATGTGCATTTATTGATTGATTGTTTAGTATTTTGTATTATTACGGTAGTGTGGGTAATTGTGCAGTGATTTGTTTTTCCCGTCTCCAGTTTCACGGGGGACAGTGACCACTAGGGTGCTGTCTAAGGGTTTCTTTTGCTGTTCTTGATTTCTGCTCACTTTTTCGGTCCTGTGTATCCTTTCATTTCTTTTTCCCCCCTTTTTTCAAACCTCTTAAACCTTCTCCTCAATAAGTCCTATCTAGTTTCTTTTCAACGTTTTCATCTTTTAGGTGGGAAATTTTCCGGTAGTTTGTGTTTCTTCCCTCTTTTTAATTGTTTGTGATCCATTTTTTTTTGTAAGTTTATATTCATTTTTGTATAAGGCGGTACATTTGTTTGTAAATTCATTTGAAATTTAAGTAAGAAAGAAAACTGACAACAAGAACATTTGAGAACTAAAACTTTTAAAAAAGGAATTTATTTTCAGAAAACTTTATTGTGTTTATTTTTTTTTTTTCTCAGTTTGAAATTAAATCTTCATTTTGTTTTGTAAATTCCAAATTGATAACAGTTGAAAATTATTTTTGGAAAAATACATTCCTTGGATTCATATTACCTGTTTAAGTAAGCTGTTTTCTGTTTATTCCGGAAATTGAATTCTTTATTGTATATACTTTAATTACGTTTTTTGTGAACATATAGCACGTCATATATCGCCTTATTTTTATTCATACTTTGAGATTGTTTGGTGTTTATATCTGACGATTCATTATGGAGGATTTTGATAATATGTTAAACAAGCGGAACGCTTGGGTTTTGATGGAGAAAAACTTACTAACTATGTTCAACAATGCATAGATTAGGGCAGACGGGACTAAGAGAAAGAGAAGAAAATCAAAGGAAACTAGAAAGTGAAGAAAGGAAACTAGAAAGGGAAGAAAAATAGACTACAGAGGGAAGCTGAAGCTGAAGAAAATAGACTACGAGGGAATTTAAAGTTGAAACAGTTAGAATTAGAGACGATGCTGAGTTAGAAGATTACAGGCATCGAGGAACCCTCCACCATTTGGGTTTCCGCAAGCGCACCTCAACCAAAAGCGGCATATATTCCAAAGTTGCGCCTTTTGAGGAAAAACGGATGACATAGATAGTTTTCTTTTCCGTTTTGAAAGTCACGCAACGTCTTGGGGTTTGGGCCCAAAAGGGAAAAAGTGGACATTGTATATTGCGTCGTTGTTTAAGGGTAGCGCTTTGACACTGTACCACTCACTTGCAGCGAAACAAAAATTTAACTTGGGATCAGTTGAAAGAAGAATCCTCAAGAAATTTCAATGTTCTGCTGATGGGTTTTCACGAACGTTTCCGTTCTGTGCGCCCTGAAAAAGGAGAATTTTGTTTCCGTCGTTTCTGATCCGTATGAGTCATTGTTTGGATCGATGGATCGATTTATCTAAACGAACAAAACTTTTCAGTCACTGCGAATCTTCTTCTTAGGAACAACTTTTCCAGAGGTGAGGCAAAGATCTGGCCATTTTCCCTTTAAAAGAAAGGCAATTTGAAAACGTGGAGGAAATGTGTCAGATGGCTGATCGGTATTGTATCGCTCACCCAGAAAAGGGCGTGGCTGGGGAAGGAGAATTTTCCATTTTTGAGTCTCATGCGTCATGTACTATCCCATCAGGACAGGGAAGTTACAGGAAAGGAATCGTGGGTCATTTTGAGCCCTAAAGGGATATTACCTTCCTAGGAACGGACAGGGATCTTTCCGCGGTTCGAGTGACTTTCGTCAATACCAGTACTCACCCCCGGGGAAAGACCCTTTTACTTCTCAGCAAACGTTCCGAGGTCGTGGACAACGCCCACCACGTAGCCCTTTTTTGGGCCAGTTCGGGGAAACAGAACAGAAGTTCACAAAATCAGTCGGCTGCCGATCAGACAATGCGATGTTTCTATTGCGTTTGCAAGTTCATTTGAGGAAATTGCCCTTTCAGACCGGTGATTCAAAACCCGCATTGTCTCCACTGATTGTGAAGAAGGCCTTGTTTTGACACCAGGATCATCTGTTGATGGACTGGTGTTAGAAAACGGAGCCATAAATGGATTGCAGGCTTGGGTTTTGCGAGACACTGGGTGCAACCTGCTGGTTACGGAAATCTTTCGTGCTTCAAGCCCCGTATTCAACACGCCCAAAAGTGTTAGGTCGTTTGGAGGAAAGATTGAAACGTTTCCGCTGGCAAAAATTTCAGTCGACCAACCGTACTACCCCGGCTTTCTTACCCCCTGTGTCATTGATAACCAGTCGCGACTTGATATTGGGCAATTTGCCAGGTGTCGCTACAGTACATGGTGGTGCTGGAGGATCTTTTGTTCCTTGTCTTGTGAGTACAAAGATCAAATGTCATAGAGCAGGGAAAAAGGCTACAAAGCCGCAAAAAGTCTCAAAATGGATGAAACTCCAGATTACCCCAGATGATTTAAAAGAATGCAGGGAAAAGAGAGACGCTGACGACAATACTTTCTGCTGCTAAACAGACTGTCATGACGTACAAACGGAAAACCCAACGTACATACTGGACTCTAACATTCTCTACAGGTGTGTACCTGGACAGGACAACAGACGGGTTGTGGTTCCAGAACCCTTAGAAAACAGTGCTGCACACCGGTCATGATGCTTGTTCGCTGGTCACGGGTGGGATCAAAAAAACATTAAAGAGAGTTCTTGATTCTTTTTATTGGCGGGGTGTCACAAAGGAAGTTACAAAATTACTGCCGCTCATGTGACATCTGCCAAAAGCCCATCTCAGAAAGGTCGCGTCCATTGTGCACCTTTGCACAAAATGCCTCTCATTTCCGTTCCATTTGGGAAGGTAGCTATTGGTTTGTTGGACCTTTACCACTGTCTTCTTCGGGATATCGCTATATCTTGACTTTGGTGGATACAGCAACAAGGTACCCAGAAGCGATTCCACTGAAGAAGATTGATACAGTATTGTCGCTGAAGCCTTACTTGCAATTTTTCCAGAGTGGGTCTTCCAGACGAAATTCTCTCGGTTGTGGAACGCATTCATTTCTGAAACTCATGGAGAAATTTACAGACTGTTGTCATTCTTCCATTTCAACCACGCCAAAATCATCCCCAATCGAATGGCATGGTTGAACGTTTCAATGGAACGTTGAAGTCCATGTTGAAAAAAGGTTGCAAGGCAAGAACCCCGGAATGGGATCGTTTCATACCGGCTTTGCTTTTTGCATACAGGGAAATGCCGAACGAAACGCTGGGATTCTCACCATTTGAGCTTCTTTTCGGACACTCACCAAGGGGACCTTTGGATCTATTGATGACACAATGGACGGAAAACGGACATACCTGACAGTTTAAAAATGTTTCCAATACGTTTATTTAACTGCATAATCGTTTGAAGGATGCTTGTGAGCTTGCTCAAAAAGTCAGATGATAGGAAAAAAAGATTTTGTACAAGGGCTTTGCAGACAGAAAGCAAAGGCACGTTCCTTCAGCGTTGGGGAAAAAGTCCTTGTGCTATCACTGATGAACATAACAAGCTTCGTGTTATTTTGGAAGGGTCCTTTTCAAGTGGTCGAAAAACTTCTGCAGTAAATTATAAGATCAAAATGGCAAACACGAGAAGGTATTTCATGTGAACATGTTGAAGAAGTATGTTGAACGTACAATGTTGCCCTCAAACAGTCAGTTGAGTGGATATGTCCTATGTCAGAAACTGATGTCAACATGACAGACATTATCAGTGATGAATTTGTACCCAATGTAACGTACAGGGACAGATCAAAGGTTATGAAAACAGCAAATGTAGGGTGTTAACATCTACCAGTGCAGATGATGTTGTACCCCTTCCTATTCTGTCTATCAAAGGTGAAACCTATGAGGATGTGGTTCTGTCGAATGATTTTGTCCAAGTCAAAAGGAACAGCTCAAAGAATTTGAAAGGGCTTTCAGGATGTGTTGACGGATACCCCAGTACAGTAACTGGTATTGAACCCCTGTATTCAGTTAACTTCTGAATACCAGTGCGAACCAGACCATACCCCCCCCCATTTGCAAAAAAAGAGGTGGTTGAGAGGAAATCAATGTAATGCTGGATTTAAAGGAATAGAACCTTCTACATCTCCGTAACAGCTCACCCAGTTGTTTTTTGGTGGACAACCCGATGGATCGGTGGGGTTTCTGCATCGATTACAGAAAAGTAAATAAGATCACTGTGTTCGATGCCGAGCCTATCCCAGACATTGAAGAACTTCTGTGTCAGCTCTCAGAAGGAAATTATTTTGTGAAAGTAGACTTAACTAAAGGGTACTGGCAGATTCCAATGGCTGAAGCTGACAAGGAAAAGACAGCGTTTCAAACACCTTTTGGTCTTTTCCAGTGGACGAAAATGCCATTTGGTTTGCAAAAAAGCCCCAGCTTCTTTTGCCAGAATGATGCGAGCCCTGAAACTCCATGAATGGGTGCAGTCAGTTTTTTGATGACATTTTGTTGGCTGCAAAGCATGGAGTGACCTCCTTTCTAAAATTACGAGCTGTTTTTTCCAGACTCAGAGTTTTGGTTGACTGCAAGACCATCAAAAATTCGGGCCGGTTTTTCAAACTCTCGAGTTTTTGGGTCACACTATTTCAGTGGGAAAAATGATGCCAGGGGAAAGAAAGTGGAAAAGATTTTATCCTTACACAAACCCACTACAAAGAAACAGATCAGGTCACTCATCGGATTGTTGTCTTAACTATAGACGATATGTACCCCACTTTGCGTCCCTGACGGCCCCTTTGACTGAAATGACGAAAGGGACGAAACAAAAGTATTGTGTGGTCTGATGAGTGCCAGAAGGGCTTTGGAGTGTGTTCCCGAACACCCTCAACTCATTCCTGTTCTATTGTTTTCCCTCCCTCTCAGAAGACTTTTTTTAAGAACTGATGCCGTTCTAAAGGAATGGGAGCGGTACTGTTGCAGGAAAAAAATGCTTTGTTACATCCAGTGCCCAATACGCCCGTAAGAAGTTCTCAAAGACACAGGAGAAATACTCCACTATTGAGAGAGAGTGCTTGGCTATTGTATGGGCATGTGAGAAGTTCGCCGGTTCTTGACTGGAAGAAAGTTTCAGTTACAGACTGACATAGGCCCCTGACGTTCTTGAAATCGTCAAAGACTAAGAACAGCAGGTTATTGAGATGGTCTTTGGCATTGCAGGAATTCCAATTTACCGTTGAACCAGTGCCTGGAACACAAAATGTCATGGCAGATTTGTTGTCACGTGCATGAATATTCATGGACAAATGTAACTGTCTTCAAGGGAAAGACTATTCTGTTTTTGTCTTTCTTAATGATTACGGTGTGATCCATTTGACAGTGCATTGTATGCTACTGACGATTTAAATCAGTTTGGGATTTATGCATAATTTGCTTGTTGAAGTGTCTATTTTGTTTTACAAGCAAAAACTACTTGATGTTGATGTATTACATATCTATTCTTTGCTTTATTCTTTCGTAAACAATGAAAATTATCATGTACTATTTATGTCTAACTTGCTTGTGAAGATGAATATATATGTATGTGTGATGAGCAAATAACTCGTTAGAAAAAGTATATCACATGTTTTGATTGTGCAAAGAGACAAACCAAATTTTTTTCATTTGTCACTGTCAGCAATGGAAAGCATGTGACTTTTCAATGGACTATAACATTACATGTGGGGAAAAACTGTTTAAACTAGTTTATTTTTTTTTACATGTCTATTGAGAAACATTTACACTTGGAAATATTCTATTTTCATGAGGGTTTTGAAACACAGGATGTGAGGACAAGATCAAGGGAAAAATTTTATGCTTCACATCTTAATATATAAACACAATTTGTACTTTGAATTGTTAATTTTCCTAGTGTTTTATCAATGTAATTTGTGAAATGTATTTTGTGAGATATGGTGATCAATTATGAACTTTTTTTTAAAAAAAGACTGAAAGTTTGAAATTGCTATTTATGGTGGATCATGATGATTGATTCTATACATTGATTATTAATTTAGTGAATCATGTGTGATGGTTTCACATTTTGAGATTCATGGCTGAAGATGTGTTTAAGTGAAGTTGTATATCTTTTAAAAATTTTTCTGGAGAAAATTTTTCTTCCCAGGATGGGGGGTTTTCATGTGACGTTAGGGCCCCACATCAAGGCATGTGACGCTCCATCACATGTAGTTAGTAATATGAATCATTTCCCCTTGCCACTACTAGAAAGGAAGGAAATTTATGTGGGTTTGACTAGTGTAGCGGGCGTCCCCAAAATAATTGTGAGTATGACTCAGTAAAGAAAGAAGGGTGGTCATTGGGTTTAAAGTGACCACTGAGTGATAGTTTAACAAGGGCTGGTAGGTAAGGTGCTGGTCATGTGTTTTTGAACATGAGTTGCACTCACTTGGAGAAGGGAGGAAGAGTCAGTTTTAACCCAGAGATGGCCTAGAGACTCGAACCTGTCAGGACGGTGGTCCTCTTTGCTGACCAGTCATTACCAGGTGAGTGATAGATACTTGGGGAAAACTACAGGGGGAAAACTTAAAGAAGAGAAAGAAGAATTCATATGTTGAATTGGGAAGCAGGTTACTTCACGAACCTTATTCGTGTTTCGCCTTCACCCTTCACCCTTTACCCTTCGCCCTTCATCTTTCACCCCGTGAGGTGATTGAAGATGGCCATGGTGTGGGGAACACACGGTAAATTTAGCCCAGCAAGTGCCAACTCCAGGGAAAAGGGTTGGGACTCGACACTTCTCAAGAGACAGAAGAAGTCGAGGAAGAGAAGTCGAGATTCGTATCTCCAGGACAGGAGAATTCGAGGGGGAAAATATATTTTCTCAGAGAGACGGGAATTGAGAAAGCAGGGAAGCTTTACTTGAGGCAGGCAGGGCCTCAGTGATTACGGGAGTTGTGTATTCCCTGGTCGGATTTTTGGATAACGGAATGTGAAGGCCCTGGCTTTATAGAAGCGGAACTAGACTATTTTATCTCTCGGTGTGAGGAGAGGGTCATGTGTGAAGATTGATTTGTCTCTCGGGGGGTGGGAGAGATACATGTGTGAAGATTGATTTGTCTCTCGGTGTGAGGAGAGATACATGTGTGAAGATTGATTTGTCTTCGGTGTGAGGAGAGATACATGTGTGCAGATTTATTTGTCTTCAGTGGGGGGAAGAGATACAGTTGTAAAAATCTGTTTACAAGGGTTGATGATTTAGTAAATTGTTTTCCCCGAAGGAGAGGGGAGGAGAAAACATTCGGTAGTGCGCCTTTTGGTTGATTGGAAAGATTGCGTGTGCGTATGGAGTAAATGCTGTCATGAATGCGGGTATGCAAAAGTGACAGTGTGACACGAAGGTCAAACCAAAGCACCTAGGGGGTAAAAACCAAGGCAGTTCCAACGAAAAGGGGCCAGGGGGACAGCGGGAGAAAGTAAATTTAGAGAGGCCCCGCCCGCGGTCGGCGCTGGCACCCAAAAGGGCACCTAGGCAGGGGGTGATTTGCTATGCAGCAAGGACCAGGCCCCCATCCAGCGTAATTGTCCTAATCTTGGGAGTGTAGTATCCAATATGTGTCATGTCTTGGAGAGCCAGTATACTCGGAAGCTACCCCCACGCTGTGTGTACCATGCTCCAGGAAACCTTTCAATCCGAGGTGTAGGGTGAGGGTCGGAGAGACATGGGCAAGTGGTATCAGAGATACAGGAGCATCGCAGACCGTGGTCGCGGCGAGGCGGGGACCAAGTGATGCATATACAGGGAGGACTCAGACGGTTGTATTGGCTGAATCCAGGTGTCGTAGCACCTACCCGTGGCCTGTGTGTACATGGACACGCCATACTTTGAGGGGAAGGTTGAGGCTCTGGTGATGGAGGATCCAGTTGAGGAAGTGCTGGTGGGGAATTTCTTTTGCCGTGAGGGGAGAGGCACCATCCTGAGAGAGTCCCCGTATACCCCATCAGGGAGACAAACTCTTCGGATATTGACAGCAATCAGATTTCAGCCTCAGGTCGCTGTGTTGACGCGCGCTCAGGTCAGAGCCCAGGACAGGCCTGATCAACCTTTATCTTTAAAGGAGCAAGTGATGCGTCTCAAAAGAGGCTGTTTGGGGCGGAACAGGAATAATTAAAGGCTTTGCACTCCCGAAGAAAGGG